>JAAGNO010020543.1:5726-45009 GCA_033439905.1 Ceryle rudis | reverse complement strand
GTCATGGGCAAGGCATCGGTGGGCCCATTAACAGAGAGGACTCCTCCCACTGCATGTGAAAGTGTGTCCTGGGCAGCTGCTACCAATGATTGTTTTGAGCAATGACATAGGGGGTATAGAATACACAGTTTTGCTTCTCCCCATATAATGATAAACTGGTCCCAGCCCCTCTAACTATGACAATGACTCTTTAGCTGCCCAAAGAGTGATTTTTGAAAGCTAGAAGTAAATTCCTAACTTTACACTGTTACGCAAGAAGGCAGTACTGTCTTGCCCACTGACCAACATGGCACTAATCTGATTTTAAGGAACCATTCAGCATTCATCTCCTCTTGTCATTACAGAAGGAAATGAGGTGGGCTGTGCATGGCCTTTACAGCTGTTGGTGATGAGCCTGACAAGGTATTTCAGACAGAATCCCCTCTTCCCAAACCTCAAAGCAAGCTGGTGTATCTGTGCTCCAGCAAACCCGCCCTGACCTGCCCTGGCATGGGGCAGAGATGTCTTGGGTGATGGTTTTCACTTCCTCACCTCCTCTCCAAATTCTACACAACCGCAACAAAAAAAAAATCAAGAGAAAAACTGCCTCTTGTTGAAGAAAAATGTGCAAGAAAGCTGAGATTAATGTGGAACAGCTGCGCTATGGATTTTATGAATAATTTGCTGAAAATAAATGTTAATGGCAAATTAAGGACAGAGATTAGCTCTGCAGTTCTGTGTTCTCAGTGGGTAACTTGCTTGCACAAAAGTACACACCAAAACTTGGCATGCCAAGTAGCTTGGCTGGCAGTATCTCCCCAGGAGCAAGGCAGCAGTGGCCCGCCAGGGTGTGGGCAGGCAGTCGGCGAGGAGCTGCTTTTCCACAGTCTGCTCGGCTCTGGGCAGGCTTTTGTTTTAAGGAGCTCTAAATGCAATGAGCTCATTCAGGAATAAAAAGGAGATGATGACCAAGTGGATCAGCTTGGCTGTTTCTCTCCCCTCTGCATCACTCCCAAGGGGTGATACAGTTTTCAGACACCAGTTGAACACTATCGCCCACGTCAGGGAAGCCACTGGCTGCCTATTTCAGCCTTTGATCTCTTGGATGGATCTATTTTTCCCTATTGTATTCAGGAGGGAATTATTAGTTCAGAGTTCCAGTAGAATAAGCATCAGGCCTTTCAGGTCTCTCCACCAATTTTGGTTCCCATCCAAGGTTCCCAGGGAAGCCAATAACTATCAGGCAGCAGGCACACCACTGGCCTATCAGAATGCATTTTCAGAGTTCACCAAGGACTCAAGTTCTTCAGTTTGCATCTCCTACACACTCAGCAGCACAAAATTCCCACTCTCCCTCTTGCTTTCCACTCCTACCTTAGGTCTTTAGCCCCTTCCTCAGCTGCAGGACACTGGAGAGGTGGGTTCAGTGGTGTGACAGCCCCATCCCCTAAGCAGCGGGATGCAAGGTAAGGCATGGTCTGCCCAAATCATGACATCTCTGCTATCTCCAGCAATGACTATTTCTAGGACCATGCCTGGCTCAAATTGTCCACCAAACACGTTCCTGTTGGAGCCCACAGTTTCAGATACAGCCCTGTCAATGCAGAGTGTGTCAGCTGCCCTCCTGCTACTCCATGGATGGGGCTAGAGCACACAGGAGGTGCCTCCCCCTGGCAGGGCTGGGGCTCAGGTCCCTGGCTGGAAAGCAGGTGGAGTTTCTCCCTGTGGGAGGGAGGTTTCTCTGCTCCCTGCCTGTGATCTGTGAATTAAACCCCATGGCTCCATCATCAATTTCTCCCATAACAGCTGGGCACTGGCATGGAGAAGGATGAAAATACAAAGCCATTTCTCCTCCTCTGAAAGGATAAAGTCCAATAAAAAGTGGATATTGGCAGGCTGGCATAAATTATCACGCTGGCTGACGTCCTGAAATGTCCCAGCTTTGCCAAAATGCCTGACTGCTTCGTGGACATTGAATAACACAACCCCAAACACAACAGAAACCACTTGTGTCTGCAGAAATGATGGCAATTCATTTTGTAGTTCATTCAGCCAACTCTGATCACTGCTTTTGCTTCAGTTGAGAAAAGACCTTAATCTGTCTAATTTTTCTTTCTGCAATTCAGATAAGACAATCTCCATTTACTAAACGTGATTGATAAATGGATTAATTGCACAACATTTATTCCTGACACTAGTTCGGAACACATAAACTGGAAATAAGTCACTAGGAACTTCTATATATGGAAGATAAATTACGGATCATTCGGGATATTTTCAAGCTCAGTACCAGAAGAGGATTGAAAGACTGTTCAACCTCGCCTAGTCCGATTCTTCCTCATCTTACACTCTCAGCAACCATAAGAGATCACTAGAATTGCATGGCCAAACATGAAGGTCTGTTTGGATGGATGTATTGTATCCGGCAGAAAAAAATTCCCCCTGCATTGCTTCATGATTTTCTGAATTTTGTTCTCAATCCAACAGGCACAAGTCTTCTTTTTCTCCTTTTTGAAACAATAATATGCATCCAGCAAGTAAAACACAAAGTTTTTCTCTTCATTACTAAATTTTTGTCACTTTTTATGGTTGCTTGTTTGTTGAAAGAGGAAATTTGAAGAATTACATAGTATATAACAGAAGAGATCATCACTGGCAAAAGGCAGTGGTGGAAGGTTCCCAGCATGGCCTGCAGCACACCCAGGCTCACAAGGAAATTACACATGTTCCTTTACTGTCCCACACAGACACGGGGCAAGTTATTGTTGAGATACACCCTGATTAATGGAAAATTGTTCCTTAAAGCCAGTTAATCATTTATGAGGAAGCATATCCAGATCCTTCTGAACAGAAGAATGTTTACTAACGTTGCAATAAACTTTATTACATTATCTCCTACAAGTTTTATGCATGCAATCAAAGCATCTACATCATGTTCTGCACATTTTAAACACCTCCATAAAGCAATGTAATGACCTTCACAAAAAAAAGTTAACAAAGGCCAATAATAATAAGTTTTACGTCAGTGAGGCACAAATATTAACCATATGCAAATTACACACATAAATCTGAAGGGAGCAGGCAGCATCCAGCACTTTGCATAGTCACTGGAGATACTGATTCCAGAGATGGCATCAGGAAAGACTCTCATTGCCAGTCCTGCAAGATAAGACACAGTGTAGGCATGCATCTTGAGTGGGGAAAATAAATGTTAATGTGTTCATAGACCCCTCTTTAGAAATGAAAGGAGCAAACTGGTAATTCAAATGTCACTTAATTTTTATTACTTCAACAGCCAAACAAATGCCCTTTCCCAGGATTGGTTAAAACTGCTCTAATGGCATACAATTAGGAAAGACATTTAATAAATCAGTGCCACCCCCTGCATGCCTCAGGCTGACTGGCACCTCTGTGCAGGTCCTTGCAAGCTGTCCTGCTGAGAGATAGAGCTGTGAGCAGTCAGGGGACACAAAAAGGACTGTCCTGGCAGAGAGAGCATAGCAGGTAGAGCAGCTCTCTGAAGCGCTGCCTCTGGCTTATTGCACGCTCCCACTGAACAACCCTTCTCACCCCAAGCTCACACGATCAGTCACTGGTGGGAAAGCCTAGCAAAGCATTCCTTTTTTTAAACCAGAGTGATTGTATAAAGATGTACAACTAATCCCACAGCTCTTCCACAAAATGAGGTTTGATATATCACTGTATTTACTAACTGTTTGCCACTACTAAGCAAAGTACCTGTACTCTCATATCTTCATGCATTTAATACATTATGCATCTGACAGTAACCTTTTGGCTATTTTTCTCTGCACTGCACTACAAGCTCATCAACAGAGCAGCAAGATCTATTTCTTTTGTAAGTATTGATAAGGAAAACTGAAAAACGTTATCCCCTTCTTCATCTCCACTCCTTCTCCCGTGTTCTAAGGATGCAGACATCAGACAGAGGAGGTGTTTGAAATAGAAATGATTTACCTTCAGCACATTGCCATGAACAGGGCTGTGAGGGCCTTGTCTCTCAGACCAGTGCTGAGACCACACAAGGGTTAGTTTTCAACATCAGAAGCATCATCACATCATGCCACGGATCAAGTTTAACCTACTTTATCTGTATGTTCACAGCTGTGCTACAGGGAACATGCTGCCAACCTCACAGACCCACCAAGGATCATCCCAGGACCAAGCTGCTCTATCCACATTAGAAGAGGACATTTCACATGCATTTCTGCTCCTTCTGCTTGTTGACACATGTAGAAGCCCATAGGAGTGAGGCAAGCCAGGCATTGTCTCTGCCTTTTGTCTGCATAGGAAGGAAGGAACCACCCATCCCAGCCTATGGTGAGGATGCCCAAGGCAGTTTCTATCTCCATGCCTTTGACAGTATCAGTAGATCTATACATTTTGATGCTGACAGCTTGCACTTCCAGTCAGGGACTGCATAAGCAACCCAGCAGCATTGAGCCTGGGTTTTAGATAAACAATTTCCCCATTTGCCTCTAATTCCAGCCCTCAACCCACTTAAAGCTGAGTGAAAGGTGACACTTTGGAGTCACAGACTGGAAAGCAGTGCTTCCAGAGGCTATACCGCCTGTGATCACAGCACAGCCACAATTGATTTTCCTCAGGGGTCTTCTGTGCTGCTAGTCTGGTCCTATAATTACCTTTCAAAACAAAGTTGCCTGTCAAGATAAAGTCTACTTTCCTGATGATGCTGATTTTCTCGTCCTTTCACATTGCAAAATAATACAAATAGGATAAGAGCCCTTTTTTTTTTTCCCCAGATCTTTTCTATGCTGCATAATTTTAACCTCCAAACTAGGTCAGCTCAGAAAGGGAGCATTTAATTTAATCTGTTACACTGATTAACAAAGCTGTTATATTGTTAAAGATCAAATGTGAAGGCTTTACCAAAATACCAACCACTTGGTGTAAATGGCTCCTAGATGGTACTAAGAAAAAGCAGCCAGGATGCAGAGGAAAACTAAAAAAAAGAGCCCATGCGTCTGCAGCTGTGACATTTTGGACATCTTATCACTCCCTGGGATTTGAAATTATGTTATTCCATCCATTGTGAAATTCATCACATTAAACAGCACATATAACCCTAATGTACAACATTGGTCAAGGGTCAAGGGTGAGGAAAGCCTCGTAGACTCCAAGAATAAATACAGGGGGAGCTCATATCTTCATCAAGACCTTTACCATAAATTAAATTCAAAACAAAACACTCTTCTTCCTCCCTCTCTTCCTGGCATTTGTGCTACCTGAAGATACAACCCTCAGGGTGATTGGTTTTGGAGTTGCTTGTGAATAAGTCCTGGCATCTTTATTTTGGCAATAGCGCAATAAGCCTCAAGAGTATGACCACTGGCTGGAGACATTTAAGCAGGCTTGGGGTCCTGGCCAAGGCAGAGCCTCTGCCCATCAGAGCAGCCCTGCCCATCGCTGTAGTTTTGCTCTGGCATTGCTTTGGTTTGTTTTGGCAGTCCTTGCTCTGTGAGCTTTTCCATTTATTTTTTTTGTTTCTTACTTAAAAAGAAACAGTCCCATTCCCACCTGTGGTCCTGAGGAGCCAGGTACAGTCACAGACAGCACCTCTGTCTGCAGCCCTGCTCCCCATTGGGCTCCTGTAGCCCCAAAAAGGTGTCAGAAGCACAAAA
The DNA here is from genome assembly GCA_033439905.1 of Ceryle rudis. NCBI lineage: Eukaryota > Metazoa > Chordata > Aves > Coraciiformes > Cerylidae > Ceryle > Ceryle rudis. The sequence goes on along the minus strand of JAAGNO010020543.1, from coordinate 39,370 downwards.
CAATTGAAAATTGCAAAGGTCAACACTGCTGGTAGACTGGTGGCCAGGACAGACAGAGGCTGCATAAGTGGCAACCCAGTGGTCTGTGTTGTCATGGCACTGAGGAGGAATGCGGAGAAGAGTGAAGGCTGCACTGCCCCATTCTTCCACTTATCCCATTCTCTTGCCTATTTCAGTAGTTACCTGCTCCTTGCAGAATATACCTAGGAAGTCAACAATGGTTGTGCAACTGACTACAAGGAACAACGGCTTGACCACAGTCCCACACCTGCCCTTTGCACAACGGTATATCGCAAGGTATGATAATAGTAGATAATAATAATAATAGTAGTAGATAACAAGGTCCCTGTTCTGGACCTAACCTGGGGATGAGAATTCAACACCAAATCATAGCGGCAGATTAACAGGTTTGTCTTCCTCGCTCTGCCCCAAAGGATAGCTTTTATTAACATTTGTGACCTCAGCTACACCAAGTGCTTCCCCAGGATATTAAGTTTGTGATTGTAACCGCATTTCAGAGCTCTATAGCTAGTCTGCAGCTTAGTGCATATATCACTGGCAGTCTTAAAGAATCTGGGTATGGTGCATATGAATAAACTGTACTGTTCATGCACTTGACTGCTTCTTTTGAATGTGGCCAGACCTACAGCAGACAAACTGTTCACACATCTGATGTTGGGACTATAGTTACAGCAATAATTAGCATATCTGTTAAGAGATAAGTCCATCTGCCCCTAGCCTCTCTAACCTCTGAGGACCAGCTACAACTCACAATGGGATTAATCTCTTTCCAAATTTATCCACCACTACATGCAACAGGAGGCTGCCTGTAAAGGAGAACTGCCTGAACCAGAGCACACAGCTGATGTCTGCATCCTTGGTTGAGTTATGGTCATGGAGAAGCATTTTATTACCCTTTTATTATCTTTGTTAAGAATCTCAGTAAGAGAAATGAGTGTTCCACTATTTTGCCCAAGTCAGGAAAACAGCTGTTGCAGCAAACTCCCATAGGTGTCTGGCCATGCCACAGCTTTCTGGTCAGGTTCAGTGTTTGCTGCCTTGTCTCATTTGCCTTTGTGGCTTTTCTCATTGCCTCAGCATGTCTGAAATGCTGGAACAAGTGGGCTGAGAAGAGCCTTGAGATCTGTCTAGTTTCCTGCAAAACATGCGGTTCCATTGACTTCAATGGGAAAAGGAAGTGATGTTTAAATCTCTCATTGCGTGAGGCTTGGAATAACTCAGAATAACTCTTTCTGTACAATGATTTTCAAATATATTAATTATATATAACAATTCATGGAGGTTTTGTGTTAGTTCACTGCCTTCTTATTTCCCCAAGCCCCTGGCAAATAATCTTCTCCACATCTGGTGGTATCTGGAGTAGGAATGCTCTTCAGTTGCCATCCTCATTTCTTGCCAGGGAGGGGGTTATGTCTTACATCTTGCAGTCAGAGATTTTGCTACATTTGCAGATATAGTCTGCAGAATCCTCAGCTCCTTTTAGGACTAAAATGAAGCCTCTTACATTGTGTGTTTAATTAAATTCATTTGCTTGACATTTCGTTTTTATTATTTTTAAGCAGACTGAGGTTCTTGGCATTAAAAACACATGTAAATTAATCCAGTGGATACACTATCTTCACAAAGGACTTTTTTCTATCACACCACTAGGAATATTTTTCTGAGGAAAGAAAGTGGCTGCAAAAATTCACCCTGATTATCTCAGCACAAGTGACACCATGCAAGGCAACAACAGGAGAAGAGAAAGTACCTGCTGAGAACATGTGGACACTAAATCAGACACATTATGCCTCTGGTTAAGCTCTTCCAGGTACCAGTAAAGGAGTAGATTGACTGGAGAATATTTATTTTATTGGAAAGAAAACATTTATTTCCTAAGTGTTTTAAAACCTGATTTTAGCCTGGTTCCCTAAGGGATTGAAGAAGAAAAAAGTCTCTGAACTCCTCCACCTGGTTACTTCCATTCTCCTACTCCCTCCTGTCCCATTTTGGGCACATTTGGGAAAGGAACGGGTGTCTCCAAGCTGTGAAGCCTCCTCTGCCTGGGTAGACATCCATGGTCACACAGGAGCAGGATCCTGTCCTCACTGTGTGCATTGTGGAAAGGGAGGGAGAAGCATCCAGGCTCCACCAGCATTCACACCCATCTCACCCAGGGCTCACTCCAGATGAAACCTTTCACCGCAGCAATGCCCTTTTCAGTGATTCTACCAACTTACAGCCTGAGCATGAATGACCCAAATAAACCAAATGACAAACAAACAAATCTACATGAAGTGTAAGCCTGAGGGGAGCACAAAACCCACTGCTTTTGATAAAAATTTTATACATATATATATATATAAACAGACACATCTAAGAAGTAGAGGGAGTGTTTAGGAAAAATGTTGCATACCATAAAAAATTGAATCAATTACTATACTGGGCATTATCAAGACGCCACCTTGCTGAAGTGTCTTTATGAGAGTCAAGAAAAAACCCACTACTTTCGCATTTCCAGAACATCTCAGCCCACAGTGTTTTGTGCTATCTATTTCAAGGAACTCATAATTCAGCAAAGACAGGAAACCTGGCACTTACTGCATATGAAATATTTTTGCAATGGCAGAGTTGGCATATTGATTACTTCTTTTAAAATATTTTAACACTTTATTTGGCCAATGGAGTATTTAATTAAAGAGAAATAAAAATTGGTTTTCAATTAATGGGTAAACCTTTACCAGTATGGGCTGCAGGATATGATCCTGCAGGGATAATATAAATAACATCAGCCTTAGACTGGTGGCATCCAGTCAGTCTTCAACACTTTAAAATATTCTGCTGGAAAATCAGCATTCTCTGAAATCCTAGTCTTGAATAGCAGGCAACTTCTTCTCAGGAGAAATTAAAAGTTGGTGAGAGATGAGCAGTAGGGGTACAGTTGTCATTATTTACCCATATAGACAACACAGTCTATTTGGATGATAATGAAGTCAACATGATGTTTCCTGAGATGAGAAAAAAAAAAATGTTCAATAAGAAGCAGGTTTGAAAATTCTTTTTTTTAAATTATTTTTTTATTCCATTTCCTAAAATCTGATGGATCCAAAGTGAAAACTTCAATTTGGAAGTGCCACTCCCTTTAAAAAAAAAAATATATTCCATTCTGTATGGATATGGAAAAGAAATATGCATATGTGCCACTGCAGACAAATGGGTTATTTGGAGCCTTTGTTGCCAACAACTCCACTGAAATCAAACTAACAGGGGCAAACCAAAAATTTCTGTAGCCTGACAATAACTTCAAACCTCACCAAACCCTCTCTCCTCACCAGAGGAGAGACCTCAGAGATCAGGGATGCCTCATTTCAAGCATAGTGCTTGGGGTAGAAGATAGAGCTGAGCTCGTAAGAGAGCTCAGAAGAGAGACTTCAAAAAGCAACTCCAAGAAATAATGAAAATTGAGGATGATCAGCCACAAAGGAATTATCTTGGCCACAATGGTATTTGAATGCAAGCACATACTTACATGTGGTTTTCACAACATGACAAGGCACAGGGGAGGGATGACTGTGGTCTGAGGTGGCTCAGATATCCCCACATGGACTGGAAGAAGGACTCTAAGCCCTTCAGCCCTTCTCCAGTAACTCAAATCTAGGCACTTGCAGCTCCCTGCCCTTTGCCATCAACGTGTCCCCACGAGTCAGTGTTCCTGCACCAGTGCTGAGGTGATTGGGCTGGGAAAGCTCAGACCTGGAGAAAACTGGGGCAACTGAAGAGTTACACAGGATCAAGCCAGAAATCTGCACCTCAAAAACACAGCTGTTTGCTCTGAGGTTGTTCACTAAAAGCTGAGAGCAGGAATCTCTTGCAAGGAACCCTTAAGCTTTGGCATGTTATTTCAGTGTCACCATAACACTTTGAAGGCTGTCATCTGTTCCATGGTTCACACTATGACATTTCTACTTCTGCATTTTGAGACTTGGTTGTTCACCCAGCTGCCTGCAGCACGGCTCAGGTGTCTCCAAATAATCTTGAGCTCTGCACCTGCAATTCAAATCCTCCTTCTTCTTGTGCAACAACTTGCAATTGTCAATATTGATTTTCAAAGCTTGCAGTGCAACATTAACCAGGAGCTGCTCTTTCTAAAGAATTTCTGCTGGCTGTTTTTATTCTCCTTCTCTTCATTTTTCTCCCCTTAAACAGACCTTTGGGAGAGAGTACCTCAGCACAGAAATACTTCGTTTGTGTGCCAAATCATCACTGCAGTGGGGTATAGCCAGAAAAAAAACTTTGCTTTTCAGTAGCTCTCAAACCCCAGCATGCCCCTGACAGCCAAAGGCAGGAAAGAGCAACCTTACCACCCTAAAGCACCCATCTTCCCCCCTCCTCTTCAGGCTACAACTCTACAAGATGCATCCCAGATCAAAGGCATTACTCTGATCCAGGTCTCTCCCCACAGTGTCTTCAAACAACTGGCCTCCAGTTTGCCATTCTGGCTCCAAACACAATTTTTAAAATCAAAAGAAAAGCCAAGGCAAGGAGGGAGAATGATTAACTCAGCTCTCGATCTGAGCACCATGCAGCACAGCCAGCCTGCCCGGTCCTCAGCACTGTACCCAGGGACATGGTTCCTCCCATGCCTGCTGGCTCACCACCCTCTTTTTGAACAGATTAGGTATCCAGAAACAGAAGAGATATTTTATTTGCTACTTCTCTGGAGAGCTCTTGAGTTGCTCTCTGAGCAGCTCTCATTTAAGAGATGGCATGGCAGCTATTCAATTTCTTTTTAAGCAATCAGTGGTGGAGGCAATTTTAGAAAAGGAACATAATTCTTGTAAGAACAATTTCTGCCTGGGCAAATGCTGCTGTTAGCAGTGGCACAAAGAAAACCAGGAAAAGAAACTTCTGCTTCCTGGGAGGAGTGGGAAGAGCAAAGGCTGTACCAGCACACTGTGCCCCATGGCTTGTGATCTCCCCAGGGCCGAGCTGTGCTCACAGGACAAGTGAACTTTAGACATGGAGGTAGCATCTCATCCAGCAAACCCCATTGAACCCCTCTCAGAAAGCAAGCAGATTCTTTGCCTTTGTTTTCTGCCTTTCTTTCATTGCCATTTCTGTCCTGGTTTTCTTTTCCTGGCAAGGAAGTAAAACTTTAATAGCAGTGCAGCAGGTCAGAGGGTTTTACCCCTTACGCCATGGACCATTTCCAATCATGCTGTTTGCTCAGATACCCTGGGGAACAGCTGGGTCGCAGAGCTACCTGGGCTTCCTCTGAAGCACTTTTCAGGAACAAGAATCACACAGGGTAATATGGCACCATTTCTGCTCTAGTAGTACTTTCTTTCACGCTTTCAGACAAACACGCTGTTCCCTATTTCACACCCCTCTTGTGCCTTTGTCATGTGCTACTGGCTGAGAGTCCAGTCCAGATACAACATATAAACAGGATTTTAGATTATTAAATATTTGGGGGATTAAGAAGGAATATATACTTGTAATTACCCCTTTTCCTCATTCTTTCACATTATTTTTAATGAATAACTATACATATGCTGAAAGGCAAGGAAAAACAGAGAAAAACAATGAAAACTGCAGGAAGAGCTGAATGTGGTATTCATGACACAAGAAGGAACATTGCCATGCAGCACTGAGGAGAAAAATAATACTAACAGTAGCATGAAGCTCAGCAAGTTCCTTCACTGAGGACCTGTAACCCCTCAAACAAACAGCCACAACTGTCACTACGTGCAGAGCTGGAGACAGCACTGCAGCTTTCTATGAGATTTTAATCAAGCTTCTGCTGCTATTTTCTTCTAGAGACAATGCAATAAGATTTCAATCAACACATCCACCTGGGAAAGAACAGGGCAGGAAAGAAATATTGCACCTGCAGAATAGACATTAATGCCCTAAGAACATGGCCACAGAGGCTGGCCAGACCTTCTTGCACTTGCCAGGCTCATTAAGTAACCTAGTGGCATTTTACTTTGCTTTCTTTATTTTCTACTTTCATGGCAGAAATTCCTAAAGGCTCTGGTGGAATACTGATGTGCAGCAGCCCCATCCTATCCCTTCCTCAAGTTCATTCCTATCCCTTCATTATTTGACAGCTTCTGGTTATTATTAATTTCAGCAGGTGAAAGAGGACAGGTCCTCCCTCCCCCTGTCCAAAAGCCTGGCTTCTGAGTAATGAGTTGAGAAAATAAACCTCAACATATCACATGCAACCCTAACATTGGCTATGCTGGAAGAGAGCTCTGCCAATCGTAGTGTTTCTCCTGTTTTGTAACAATGCATTTACAGCAAAAATATATCAGGCCCTAAGAAAGCACTAAATCTGCTTAAATCACTGAGACTCAAACATCCACATTTTCAAGGCTAATAGCTCTGAGAAACAGATCATGCTGGGCCACAGAGCAAGCAAAAATGCCTGACTCACAAGTCCCAGTAATGAAAACCAGTTTCCCCTTTCCAAAGGGATTTGGAGATCGTACTCAGCAGAAAATCCAGGAAAAAAAGTCCAGTAAGACTCTTTCTTTCCCATTGCAATGCATAGCCCTGGGGATATGACAGCACCTGGATCCTTCCACCGACAGCAGTGGTCACTTGGGAGTTTGTGAACGCGATAGAGGCACAAGCCTTGCCCAGTCTTCAATGACTGGCTCTGGATGCTGTTTTGGCATGCTGTGGTTGTAGAGAGCTGCCCCCAATCCCCAGGATCCCATGTTTAGCAGAGATACTCCTAAAAACACATTGGACAAATGGAGTTTGCATAGTGTTTCCTCTTCCAGGTGTCTCTGGGAACAAGGAGCACTTTGACATGAAGTTTGAGAGGGGCTTTGCCACTGCTTAGCACCCTCATTAAGCTTATCAGTGAGTCCAGGAAAGATCTGGTGTTTGTTGCAATCCTTCCCTCAGCACTCCAGGGGCCAAGGGAATTGGCATCTCACAGCAGGTTTGCACGCTCTGCCAACCAATACTACTGGTGGAATTTAAAAAAAAAAAAAAAACACTTGCTTCTATCTGCCACATTTCTCTGCTGGCAAAATACAGAGCAGAGATGAGCAGCACCAGCATGAATTGCACTTGCTAATTGAGCTTACTTTGCTCACTAAAATGATTTTGAAACTGTGCTTGTGTTTTGCTACCATGGCCACATTTCTCAGCACAAAGCTGAATCCCAAGGTTCCAGCTCTTCTGGGGCACAGGAGGGTCTCTGGCGCTGCAGACCCTGGGGCAGCCTTGGAGGCTCTCCCACTCCTGCCTCTTGCACAGCTCCTCCACTCCCTGGCTTCATTACTCATGCTGATGGGGACAACTGACCTTAGATGGGTTGATTAGAGACATGATTTTTCACACTGGATTTCATCTTGCAGTTTGTATTGTCTAAAAGCTACTTTTCTTGCTGTTTTGAGAATTAAAATAGTACCCAGCAACAACCAAACGTGACTGTTAATACAATCTAAAACATATTCTCTTTTTAAGGAAGGCTTTGAAGTGAAGACATATTTTAGTTATAGCAGCAAGGACAGTTTTAATCAATGTTGAACAGTTCAGTTTCTCCCTTATTCCTTGGTTAATGAGCATGAAAGACCATCTACCTTATAACTACTCCCCAAAACCTAAGTATGTTAAACAACCTTTCGATTCTCTCCATCTTTTTGAGTGTGCATTGAAGCTTCAGCTGAATCCAATTTGTACCATCAACAACAGGAGTTACTCTGCATTTGTCACTGTTGGCATTACATTTCTCTTCACTGTAATGAGGTGTCACTGAATTACAGAACTCTTTATGCTGTTTTAATACTGTGATCATTCAGGTGTTATGAATCTGTAGGAATGTTAAGGCAGTTAAGCTACACATCTGCCCAGACGAAAAGGCAACAGTGTTTCCACGGAATTTTTGACCAAGAAAATTTAATCACAATTTAAACTAGAAATGGCTCTCCTGCACCTTCCTTGCAGGCAGTCAGGAGGGTGTCTTCTAAGGGACTTGTTAAAACTTATCAAGTAAATCCCAGCTAGACACCCAGGTCTAGCAAAGCCATGCCCTCAGAGGGTGGCTAAAGACAAATTTAGGATCCAATGGCTTGCTGAAGCTGCAGGGTGAAACCTTGCTAAGCCCCACAGATGGATACCCCTGACCTCAGGGACAGCTGCATACTCCCAGCCACCTCCTCCCAGCTTCTTTCTTACCCCTTAGGCTTGTAGAAGCCTTGGGGTGCTGATCCCTGCTCTGGTCTTCAACCTGCGACACTCCTTTCCCTGGCACACTGAAGGGTCAGGCAATTGGCTTAGACCACACAGTCAAATCATCCTATCTACCAAAACAACCAGTGCAATTACAGTATGGGCTAACCCCAGTGTGCCCACAAAAGGGTCTCTCAGAAAATTCCTTTCCTCTCCAGTGCTGTCCAGCAAAGGTGGTTGTGGAATAATGACTGTAGGTGAGTTAGAAATTAAAATTATATGAAAGGTACAGCATTGTTCACACATTAAGAAAGGTATAATATCAAGGAAGTTCCCAGGGTGGAGTGCAGCTGGTATGCAAGGAATCCATTCCACAGTGGTTCCCTGGACAACACTGCCTGCAAACAGGGGGTAAGTGGAGTGAAGACTCCACAGCCAAGCTTGGTGAATCACGGCAGAGATGGGAACTTTGTGGTATTATGGAACTGATAAGCTGGATATTTGCCACCCTGGGCCAACAGTCTGTCATTTTCTGTCCTTTGTGTGAACCTTGCTTATTGTAATGTCATTATAACACCAAAACACAGCTCTGTCCCAAAGGCTGCCTGCCTCCAAAGTGCAACCACCCCTCACTGAGCTTGCACCCTGAATTTTCTTATCTACAGCTTGAAAAGTGAAGCAAGAGAATTTTACACCTATCGTAATAAAGGTATTTATGACTAGAGTCACTCAAACTCCACCTGAAGGTGAAAAATATTATAAAAATGGTTTAAGGAAGAGGGGACATCAGGGAAGACATCATCGTGAGCAAGTCAGGGAAGATACCATCAGTGATTATCTCTGACTTCTGGGACCAGTCAACAGGCTGAGCCTCTCTTCCCCCCCCCCATAAGGATGCCTTTGGGTAAGATCTAGACTCTGAGTACTTCCTGGAAAAACTTAGAAATCTATCTAGAGCTGCTTCTTTTAACTTCATGTGTTTTGTTTGTCTGCACATGCCTTGCAGTCAGTGTCTTTATCACCAGCAATCCACAAGAACCTGTACTTCTGTTGCTTTATCAATAAACTGCACTATTCACATTGCTATTTGCAAGAGTCTCTCCTTGGGTGCCGCCAACTCCTCACTGGCTGCATGAAGCCATGAAGCATGACTAGCTGGGGAGTGCAGCGCTGATAGTGAATCCAGAGCCCTGAGAGTTCAGACAGACTGAACGCAATCAGACTGATAGTGCCAAATTGGATATCCCTTGGAATCTAAACCCAGCCACCCACAGCCCCTCAGAGATCCAAGGACAAGCTGGAACGCAAGGGGATTTATTTTCTGCCAAATTACCCTTTTACAAAACAGTGGTAACCTGCAGTACCCAGGTCTACATGAGACCAGAAAATCAAGAGTGTTGCAATTTGACAGTTGAGAGATGTTGATGTGTTTCAGGGTAGAGACAAAATGAAACAGTGGACAGGCACGAACATCTGCATGATCCTCTGGTCACAAGCACAGCACATGCTGCACATCAAACATGTATGTAGATGAATAGGGCCATTTTTGAACTTTGTGCCAAGGAGGACGTCTGTGCTGTCTTCTGACCTAGGGGAGAATGCAGATATTCATGGTAAAGCATGAATGAAAAGACTACTAAATATTTTAATCAACTCAGTCATCATATGAAACAGAAGCAATTTTTCCCTCTCAGGGCTACATGGATGGGTGAACATTTGCTGCCTGATGTAGCAGCAAACATCAGTTTAGGCTGCCTTAGCTTAATAGCTAAAACTCAGCTCTTCGACTTCCTGTGCTTAGGAAAGAAATTGATATACATTTTTTAAAACTTGAAATAGAAAGAAGCTAGTAAAAGCTACAAAGATGGGTGAAAAATAAGACCATTCAGTGCAAAAACACAGTATAAGGGAATTCAGAATAAGATTAAGAGTGTTTCACCTCATATTGTCCATTTCTTTCACTCATTTACAATCTCTATTCAAAGATCCATACAGTCCTTCCTAAATCTTTGTGTTGTCTATACAATGGTCATTCCCTATCCAGACCATCAAAACAGGTTTTGGGCAGCCTGGTACCTAGGGCAGGACCTCAAGGTCCTAGCTGCCAACCTTTGCCAGAAAGAAAACCAGCTATTTCATCTCAATCTTTGTTTGCCATTTCCTTCTGAATTTTTGATGCATTTCTTTCACCCCGTGTAATCTTCATTTCTCCATCACTTCCTTGTCAGCAGGGCTGAACACCAGCTTCTGCCACCGTCCTTGTCCAACAGCAGCTCAGGGAACACCAGTCTTTACCACCTCAGACATTTTCCTCTATAAATAAAAACACACCCTTGCTAACTACTCTCATCTAGCTCTCTTTAATTGGCACGTGTATTTTCCAGTATTTACCAGGTACACATGAACAAACAGTGTCTTCTTTAACGGATTTAATATTTCTGTCAATTTAACTAGAGGTTTTTTTTGTTCCTGCCTGCCTTCCTACTCCCCTTCCATTGCCAATAAAGAAAAAGAGCAAGCAGGAATCTGCCACCCATTAAATAATCGACAGAGAGCCTGAAAACAGACAGTCAATCCAAATGCAAACTACAAGATGCTTCATTTTCATCATCTTTCAGGCAAACCTCGTTGGATTCTTAATAGTAAATATTAACTATTAAATCAATGAAACAAATTAAGTAATAGATGAGAGAGAGAAAGCAGAGATAACAGAAGAAAATTTATTTTCAGAGCTGCTTTTAGAGGTGCTGTGTACAGTGAAGCCATCTCAGCCCAATTACTGCCCTGCTGCCCCCCTTAGGCTAGTGACACCCCATATCAACCCATAACACTGCAGAAATAGTTGATATCACTTCCCCAGTGCAAAGCACTGACTTGCACATTTAACTGGCTGTTCCCAGGTGGAAAGGTCAACATGGAAAAGAGCTTGCTTATCTAAGGCGAGGGCTTCCCTTTCATCTTAAAGACACAAATCAGACATTATGTTTTAGTTGCCAGGATGGCAAAAAAGTTCCACTGCAGACTCACAGCTGCCAACAGCTTGAAATGAGCTTAGACAGCCATGGGCAATTAGCAATCTTAGTTCATTACCAGGTTCATGATTTTTCATATAAGCTTTTTTTCTTTAATTGTCTCTTTACTATCAAGTACAGATTAAAAAAAAAACAACAAATAAACAAACAAACAAAAGAAAAGCAATCCACAAACAAAACCCACTAACAAAAACACACTGAAGGCTGAATTTAGAATAACCAGAAACTGGATTTTTAGACCTCCATTTAGACAAGTTCTGTGCACACTTTTCTACATGAAGTGCACCCAAACTTTCATTATCTTGTTTTGCTGTGGATAGGAGGAATGAGGATGTCACATGATATTTTCCAGATGCATTCACCCAGAGCTTATGCATGTTTTACCATTATTACTTACTCAAATTTGCAGTATTATAATACAAATTGCAATCATAACTTCAACTGGAAAGAACTGCTGGAGTTCTCTAGTCCATCCCCTGCTCAAAGCAGGGCCAAATTTAGAGTTGGACAAGTTTTCTCAAGGTTAAACACTCAGAACATTTCCATTGGAAACCTTGTTTTGGGCTGCATTCAGACAATCATTTTCAAGTTTCAAATCTGACAGATGCATTACCAGTCCAAGCAGATTTTCCACCTCACTATGTTCTTTGCAAATTTCCATACAGGTTAAATAACAGAGCAGGGAGAAATCCATGACTGTCACCAATCAATACACTTTCTGCAGAGATTAGAAAAAAATCCCACCTGAAATGGGTCTTGCCATAGAGCTTTTGGAATGACATCCAAAATAGACTTGGATACCAATGGGGGCCCAGATTTAATGCCTATCTCCATAAAGATAAGTGAACCTGAAGGTATAGGTAATTAACTTCCATGCAAATGAGACATAAGAGCAGCAAATTTTGGCTCTGTCTGCCTTCTCCTGAAATCAATCAGTGCTTTCCTATTGGATTCATTGGCAGCAAGACCCAGTTTTCAGTTCAATGCAAAGCTCATTTTAATTCCTCTAAGCAGCCTATGCCATGAGCTGGGTGCCCTGTAGCAGCCCCACACACCTGGGCTCTAAATCTGTGCCCAAGGCAGGTTAAATCCCAGCGTGGGGACAGAGGACAGTGTCACATGTGAATGCATGTTATAGACATGTCCTGGTGTTCAGCATCACCTGGACCAGATCAACCCCCTCTCATGGGGTCCCCTAAGGGACTTACTGAGCTGCAGACAGAGACCATGGAGTCCCTGCAAAACCCTCCCCGGGAATGAACCACTTTTGGCACCTGCATGGCAAATCCTCAAATGTACAAATACCCGAAGCAAAGCCCTTGATCCTTCAGATGCAAAAAAAAACCCAATATGATTCTTTTTTTTTTTCCTTATTTGTTTTCCATTTCCTTTATACTTTTCTTCTTTGCCAGTATCTCCAAAGTCACTTTTCCCCCTCAGATTTTGCAGCGATCACAGTTCCCACCAAGAACCACCAAACTGGCAGTTCACAAGGGAGGTGGGACTGAGCAAACGGAGTAAAAAGGCACATTTAGGGCTGTGTCTAAAACCAGATGTTTCCGTGGCAACATGGAGAACTTTGTACATCTCACAACTTACAGCATGCACAGATTTCCTCACAGCAGCATCAGGCCAGAAAGCTGCAGAGAACTGGCTGGAAACAGGAATTCCTCCAGCTGCCACAAGCATCCAAACCCCTCCAGCCCAGCACAGGTTGAGGCTTACTGCTATGCACTGAATAGCATTTGAGGGGACACAGCCCCTGAAATGGTTTGAGTTCTTCAGAAGAACAATGCAAAAACCATTATACTTGTAATGCTCTTCATCTCGGCACACAGCAATAATATAAAATGAAGAAAAGGTAGCAGCAAAGCACAGCTTCGGTTCATTTCCACTTGAAAAAAAAAAAAAAATTACTTCAAGGACTTTGAAATCATTGAGTAACTTGGCTTTTAGCAGAGCAAAGCCTGTGAGAAGGATGGACCTGAAATCTTATACATATGGGAACAAAATTATACAAATGGAAAACTCAGGCATGCCCTTACAAGGAAATTTGCCCCAGTTCCCACAACACAGCTGGAAACAGAATGACATCTCCTGACCCAAGACAAACTACACAGAGGCCTCAGCCTTTGGTAATGAGCCCCAGCTTCCTAAGCTGCAGTGTCACTACAGATATACAAGTAGTGGCAGTGTTTGTAAGGAAAAATGCATGAAGTGCAACCAAATTAATTATAAAACATAAGAGCTAACATGGTGATGTATAAGAAATTAACAAAAAAAGAATCCAAAATCATCTCCTTTGCTGCTTCTCACTGAAGATGTTTTAGCACGTTGCTCTTCAAAACAATTCAAATTATCAACTGGTACAACAATTATCTAACTAAAAGATTTAACCATAATTAAAGTCTAAACAATCTGCTGAACATACATGCTTGAACTGAATGTCAATTCCCTGCACATTTAGTGCTTTACCTATGGACTTTTCTGGTGGTCAGGCTGGCAGGGTACTAGACAGCACTCTTACCCTCTCACACACAATTTACAATCCATCACATCAGTACCAGGAGGACCAGTGCATTGGTTACGTTTCTCTGGCCTGGCCCAGTCCATGCAATTAGCTCATAGCATGTTTCAGGTTCCCTTCTGTATGCAGCTTGTATCTCTCCCAGTGTAAAATCCTGGGGAAGCCCAAAATCACACTTATATGTGCACAAGACATAAATTGCAAGAAAACAACAGGTCACTCCAGATATTGCTCTTAACAGTACTGCAAAATCCCCCACCAATGCCTTTATGAATACATGTATTCAGCCAACTGAAATAGAAACAAAGAGCACTGAAATTCCTTTTTCAGATAAACAGCAAGAGTAGACAGTAGAGGGAAAACAGGCAAAAAGTTGTTCACTCTGCTGGGGAGAGGCAGTTATTTAAGTTGCACTTTAAGACCAGGGCAGCATCCTACAGCTATGGGGATGCTCACTCTTCCATGCCTGGGGCTGTTGCCTGCACTCATCTCATGATGCTGATGCAGCAATATTGACCATTATTTCTATCTGCTCTCAGACAGGTTTTGAGGTTGCTTTTTTCTTTTTCTTTTCTTTTTTTTTTTTTTCCTCATAACATGCAATGTAATGAAACACCAACAGCAAAACCTGGGGAGTGCATAGAGAGAGGGAAGAAGGCTCACCTGTGCAATAGGGAAGGAAAAAAGGTACAAGGGTGATCACACAGCAGGACATCCAGGGCTTGACTAATCTGCTTAAAAGGGAGTTTTCAGGATGCAACCCTACTCTCTCTACCTTTGCGATGCCAACAGCACCCAAACACAGCAGGTCCCCTCCTCAAGGGCCCAGATGGTGGAAAGGTCTCAGCAATGTCAGCAGGAAATTGTCCAGAAGGTTTTTCATTGATGTGCTGGAGTTTAAATTGCTGTTTTCATTAAAACAGAAATGGGCAGAGAGGTGCCCCAATTTTTATTTCATTATCAATAACAAAAGATAGGATAAAACTCTTATAAGTAGGCCACTATTATACATCAGTGAAAGATAAATCTGAAATATGTATGCAGTGTATTAATTGTGTGGACTTATTGATGAATATTACTACCAAAATAGCAATTTTTTTTCTCTAACTCCATATAATTTAGTGACTAAAGCAGCACTCATAATGGATCCACTAGTTCAGTGCAAAGGGCATGTGCTCACATGTATTTTGTTCTTTACAGTGCAGAAAATTAATCAAATTGGAGGATCAATTAGCTGATAACAGGAATGACTAGCTCAGATTTTTAGCTAGGTGAACTTAAAGACTTCTTTGTATTTTTATGGAGGTCCAAGGAAAAAATTGGCCTAACTCCACTTTGATGTAATGATACAGCAATTTTTTGCTATTCTGTTCAAAAATTGTTTTAAAATGCTTTTAACTTATTTGATGAAAAGATCTTAATGAATACTACCAAAGAAGAAATAAACTTCTGAAAATGCAAGAATGCATTTATATAAAATTATATAGCACTGCAGAAAGAAGTGAGAACACTTCAAGCCCTCAAAATTTTCCTTTCATTAATGATGCCAAAGTCAGAGTAAAGAGCTGAGAGCCATAATGCATCCACCAGGATGGAAAATGGTGATGAAAAATCTCCAGTCCCATTATTACCGAAGCAGTTACAGCTGCCCTCCACTTAAACCTTCAACTCTCTAGGAATTATGGAGCCATCTCCTAGAGCTAAAGCCTTGTGCTAAGGGGCTGTCAGAATGGGGAGGTACTTTCCAGCAGTCCAAGAAAAATCTGGAAAACTTCTTAGAGCTCCCATTATAAATCACAGCCCTCTAAGGTAGATCCAGATAAGCACTGGTAGGAACCTGAACACCAGCAGCTTCTGCAGAGCCCCCTCACAGGTGTTCACACACGCCATTATCTGCCCAGCATGACATAACTGACCTTAGAAATCATATTCCTATTTTTAGTTATAAATCTTTCAAACTGAGTATGTCTGAGTGCAGACATTTACTACTCAGGCAAGTTGCAGCTGGGAAGAATCATTATACTCAGGCAAGAGCAGTACAGGTGTTTAAGTCAAAAGAAAACTGGCCAAATGTCTTCAAATGTCTTTTCACAGAGACATCATGAGAAATGTAAGTTGAAACTTATTCAGAGTGCAACAGAAGTCAAATTTGGCCACACCAAACAGCCGCACACCACAGCAAAGCCACAGTACCAGGAGCCATTTGGCACCATCGGTGCTGCACAGGGCACCCGGTTCTCACAGATGAAATGATGCAAAGATATCACCCACAGCCAAGCTGACATTGCTCTTCTCATGGAGAGGCTGCAACATCCCCCTCTGTACCAGTTAACAGCTCTCCACAGCAGCTGCTGTGTTCAGTCACTCATTTCCAGGGGTCCCACAAAGCTCTGGAGATGCATTTGGAAAGGACTTAGGCACTTCAATAGGCAATTCTTGCAGAAAGGGCCAAGCTGCTCAGACAAGGCGGGAAGAAGACGACAATTTTATAACTCTGTGTAATAAACAGCATCCTCATGAATGATGGCAGAAGGGGACAAGAACCAGCACTTCTAGCCACACACCAGTCTTCCCAAGTGAGGCGTCTGACCTTTCCGTGGACAGGTGAATGAACCCATCATTTTGCCCATATTAAACAGCAGAATACATTGAATTAAGAGTTTTACAGCAGTGAAATGTCAATATGCCAATAGGCACTGGTGGCTTTCCATACGTCTAAACAACACGTTCACATGCAAAAAATATCACTCTCTTGTGGCAAGAGCCGGTTGGTGTTCAGGAGACATTCATTTAGGGTCCCATGCAGCCACACACCACCACATTCATCCTTCCCTGCCACCACACACGGTTCAGCCTAGGAAGACACCAATAAAGAGCAGGAATAATCCACTGCTGAGGGCAATAAGAAATACAAACACAACCTGGACTAACTGCAGTTATTGGGCTAAATTTGAAGCATTTTAGAAATTGCTCAAGGTTCTCATACCCACACAATGCTATGCCATGGGTGCATCAGCTGAAAACAGAGAAGATTAAATTGACAGTCTATATTCTGATTTATGACATAAAAATGGCAGGATCTTTACTCAGTGGGTTTGATAAATAGTTATGCTGCTTGACTTTTTAATTAAATTGTGAAGACTATTTATTATTTGACCATAAATTCTTGTATAAGTAGTTATGGTGTGGAGGGATCTGAAGGCAAAGCCAAATAAAATAAAGGCTAATAAAAATGTATATATATTTTTTTTTCCATAAAATCGATAGTAATTTAAGCATGCTAGGGGGTCTCAATTCTACTTGGGAAATATTGATCATCTCACAAGAAGAATCTTTTAACATTTGTCTGGTTTCTTTCATTTTCCTAGACTCACCTACTTTTAGAGAACTGACAGCAAAATGTTAAAATTTGTTTATTTTAAAATGCTAAGCTTTGAAATTCACCCACATTTGTGCACATCAGGCAAGTGATGGGGAATATATATCTAAACAAAACTGCCTGTAAGATTGCTAAGAAAGGTTAAACACACCACAATGACATACTACATATCTGTATGCACCAATAAAAGTAATATGTAATACCAAATTCCCCACGTATGAATTCAGTGCCGGGTAATAAAAACCAATATATAATTGAAGAGGATCCACAGGCACAAATATAGATCTGATTTTGTACCACTGGTATTTAAAAAAAATCCACTAATTTACAGTATTGCTAGGAGACTTTAATGCCAGTTGGATGATAGAAGACTGAAAGGAAAAACCACAGCTGAAGGAAGCTAATTATGGAAAACTCTGTACAACGTAATGCTGAACGCAGATGTGAGCACAGCTTCCACACTTTTTTTGCATTACAAATGTACAGATCTGTTTAGGTAGATATCCCAGAATGGTAAAGAGAAATGTGAGCATAAAGATAATAAATTTCTGTAAAGAAAATAAGAAACAGCAAGATACAACTGGTTGGGAATGCTTCCCTTTCCTTCAGCACATCCTCACATGTATGCAGGATCTTCCCCACAAGGACCCCATCTTGACAGATGTAATTTATTTATGAGCACAACTAAATAGAAAGAGCTGGGAAAAAAAATTATATCTTGCAAAATATTATATATGCAAGTCTAGGGAGTGAAGCATACTCATTTAGTCTTTGACAGGAATACTGAAATCATAACTGCACCTAAAGCCGGGAAGCTGTTCTATATGGGAACAGTATCTGAAAGCAAGCCAGCTCAGAGCACTCACCTTGCCCTGGAACCCATTTATTGAGTATGTCTAATACTTTCTATTAGAAATGGTGCCTGCCACCTATTTCTGAGGAGGTCTTATACCTTTGCCATTTGCTGCAAGACACTAAAATTTAGTAGAGAGAAAAGTCCCCAGCTAGACAAGTGGGTTTTTATTTGGGTTCATTCTCTTTGGTGCTGCTCATGTTCCCTCTATTCCTGGTGCCAATAGCAATATACTTTTTTTCTATTCAGCCTGGCAAAATAGTGTTTAAATATAAGACTACAATCTAAAGTTAAGACCTTAGCAGCCTCAGAGAACCCCAGAAGAAGCAGCCAGGTCCTGCCTCCACCAAGCGTTTCAGCAGGCACCTTCCATGGGGAAGAATGGGAAAGATGCGAGAATCAAGCCCAGCAGCATATCCCATCCCCTTGGTGGGATTAATGTACTCCTGTAACAAAGCCATGCAAGGGCCTTACTTCTCCATGGGCACTGAGCCAGCAGTGTTTTGCAGCACAGCCTCACCTCCCTTGTAGAGGTTGCACTGCTTTGTTGGATTCCTGCCTGATCTACATTGCAACAGAGAAGCCCCAGCCATGCTCAAGTACTTTTCCCAACTCACTTTCTGTGGAGAGGTGTCTGAGATGTGAAGGCAGGTGTCAGCAAGGCAGCATCCTCCATAGGGGATGAGGGAAGGAATGCGTTTGCCAGCTGAACCTTCTTCGGAGGTGGGCAGAGGATGCTGCTGGAAGCTCAGAGGAGGGCTGAACAAGGCAGATGAAGAGATGTAAGTACTCAGAGGAACGTCCATTTACCAGAAGGCCGAGACAAAACCTGCTAATGAGAAGACGATGATTACCTCTGCATGAAAAGGAGGATCTGGAGCTTGTAAACGTCTAGAACACACCTCAGCAACTTCTTAGGACATACTACCCATGGCGAATTGTTTGCCAAGAGCTCCAGTGAATGTCGTAGCCCACTCCTAGGTGCTGAGCATACCCCAGCTCCTTGGGCCTGGGCAGCAGCTCTGCACCAATGCACATGAAAGCAAATCCACCTGGATCAAATACCTTTCCCAGGCCACAATGGTCAAAAAACCCAGGCCTACCCACTGTCACTCCAAGGTGTTATTGCGATAACAAAATAAAGCAGTAATTTGCTTTTGTGGAAAGTGAACAGTAATTTACTGCCACATCAGAACACATTGACTTCTGCAAAGATGAACAAGCACTAGACTAACAGAAAGTGATACTGCAGCTTCCTGAGCATCTCTAATGTTTGTGATTCCTTTGGCAGAACCTGATGAGAAAGCAAAGATTGTGAATTATGCAGGCTGTATTCTTTTACTAATGCATCTCATTCAACAGAAAACTGACGTATTTCTAATAGTTTGAAGATATTTCTATATCCACACTCAGTGTTGTACATCCTTCTCCTTATAAACTTTATAGTGTTAATTAAGTTTAAAAATCTTTGCAAGCTCAATCGGTGAAGTTTAAAACTGCTCTGGTTGATCAGGTTTGGAAAGATGGCTTGCTTTATAAATGTTTTCCTTGTCCCTGTGCATAGAGTCAGAAGTGACTCCACTTTGTAGCATTTTCCAGGTGAGGTCCATGTAACTGGGCTGCTGGTACAATAGGAATTCCTAGAGAAGATGCTCATTCAGTTACCCCATAAATTCCTTTCTTCCAAGCCCCCATTTCACATTCCTTACACATGCCAAGTCATATTTGTGCATGCACAAAGTCCCACAGAGGAACTTCTCAGCACGAAGTTTGAAGAATTTGCCCCTTACCACCTGCTACAGATATAAGGATACTTGCAGTACAGAATTCCTAGGAAAGTTGGTGTAGAAACCCAGGACTCCAACAAGTCAGGGTGATACATCTTGGCAAAAGTTCTGTGAAACATTTCATTTTCAATGAACTGGCATTTTCAGTGGGGAAGGTGCTTCATCAGAATATTCCCCTTTAGCTCTAATGTGAAGATACACTACAATATTTTGATTTGCAACAAATTCATTGATAAAATGTGCTGAGCTAGCAAGGCTGTGTGCCTGAAAAGTTTTATGAAAAAAATATACAAACACCATCAAAGATGAAAGGATGTGTTAACTTCTGGATTATGACTAATCCCTCTGGAAATAATCATTTACTCAATCAACAAAATAAGATCAGTTACATTAACCTTGAAAGATCTACTGACAACTCCTCTCCAAGCTTTTGCATACACAGATGATGAGATTTAGCACTGACAGCTCCCAGAATCTGTTTCCTCACTCTATTTTCACCATAAAACAGTGAAAAATATCCTCAGGCCTTTTTACTGTTTTACTTACATGGAATGAAATAATATGGAAGCTAATTTCCTTCTCATATGCTCATGTTTATCTCAGGCTCGACTTCAGCAAAGTGGCTGCACTTCACGTAAACATAAGTGGGAAAGCACACAGAGGCACAATTTCTCCATACGGCACTACAGATTTTTAGAAAACCTAATTCAAAATGCATACATGGGTCCTGGTTTGAGACACATGTACAATTTTTTCAGCTATTTAGGGGACCTTCCCATACTCCAGGCACCACCAGACAACCAGCACAGGTTTTGAACTCCTTATGCCCCATAAAACATCATGGATAAGGAACTCATGGTGTTTTCAGCATGTGCTGCTGAGCTGCAGAGCAGATGGACTGAGCAGCTGAGAGAGGGACTTTTTTATTTTCTTGTATTTTCTTTTATTCTCCCTAACATCCATCATTTAAATGCATCATCCAGTGCAGTTTTTATCTCAAGAATAATTCTGACCAGAGGTAGCTTCCTGCGGAAAATGTCATGCTGTGGTGTCCTTTGATTCATGGTGTGCTGCTGTTCCCAAGCAGGTGATGCTGTGCCTTCCCACACTGCACCAAATGCCTGCAGAATAAGAGGAGAATCTGCAGAAATCCCAAGCTCAGCACGGCCATTTCTGGACTGCAGCCATTCCTGGCACTGGAGCACTCCATGAACACCAAATGGATGAGCACTGTGATCTTCGATATGACCCATCTTCACGTAAAGCAGCATAAACAGCTCAGCGAGCTGGCCGGTGGGAAAGGCCATTCCCTCAGTCAGCTCCTATTTCTGAGTCTGTGATTTTTTTTCTTTTCTCAGAAGGGAAGCTCAGTACCAGTGAAACAGAAAAGTTGATCCATATCCCCTGACAGGTAAAAACTACAGGAACGTCAGAGTTTTTTGCAAAGCCAAAGTTCCATGAGTGCTCTAGGGGAATACACAGACAACAGAAATTTTCAAGAAAGGATTGACCAGGAAGAGCCAATGACCAACTGGAAGGCAGCAGAAAGCTGTGGTGTATTGCAACCAACCTTCAGCTACACTCATAAAATTGCAAGAATTCATCTTTGTCCAGTATTCCTGTAAAGCGACGGTATTTAGCTACTGGCTATGAAGAGGTACCAGGAGGTTCAAGTTTCCTGGAGAGCTGGAACTACCTGGGAAATGGTCACCAAAGTCCAAATCCATCGAAGGGTTTAGAGTACTGAACTCCATTTTAAGCATGTGTACCTGGGGAGAGCAGGTTGCCACAGGATAGTTTCCACAGCTGCTTCAAGGTTACATTCAGGAGCTGCCTGCAAAGACATGGAAGAAAAGTAGATGTCTGCAGCACTCACATATCCAGGTGCAAAATGTAGATATTGAAAAATGTTGTATGCACACAGTGGCAGTGCCCCTGGAGACAGGCAGCAGCTGAGCAGAGCACTAAATTTCAGCACTGAAGTCCAAGCCCAAAGGCTCAGCTCTTGGGTGCTCAATCCAGCTCTGACTGAAGCCAAAAGGAAAACTCATTCCAACACACTAAGGAGCAAACTTTACTGGTGTTTATACTTATAAATACATAATTAATATTTCTGAAAGGTTCATTCTGGGAGCTCTGAAGCAACATCAGAAGAAAGCAGACTTGAAAAGAGAAAGAAGAAGCTGAGTCAGTAACAGAGTCTCTATCATCCATATATTTAACAAATGCACATTTCTGTGCCATTTAAAAAAAAAATATCACCCTCATTTGCTACCTGTGCATTTGTGAAACACCTTTACCCCGCAATACTCTAGGAAAATAATTAAATTTAATGGAATCCACCCTCACTCTAACGCTGAGATGGAAAGTACTTCTATTTAATAGAAACTACAGCTTCTAAATGGCTATGGTATTTAATTTGCATTCTCTTTGCTATTTTAACTGCAGCTTTATTAGAACAGCATTGTTGGCAACAGTGTTTATCTTTTACTACTATTGCCATGATAAGAAAAACACAGAAAGCAGATGAAAACCGGGGAAAATATAAAAAGACAGAGCATGATCAGAGTAGGTTGAATATATGTGTTTGGGGAAAAAGTATCTCAGATCTCTGCAAAGCTCAAATTCCCATTCCACCCTCCCTGTGAGCTTCCAAGATGAGTAAAGAAGATGTAGGATGTTTCTGGCTCAATTCCATATCAATTAAACATCCTTTTGCTTTGGTAGAGAGGGACAGACTGTCAGCAGGTGAAAACTCAGCCCTCCAGCAAGCTGTGCCCATTGACACTGGTGGAAGAGGCTGCTCACAGCTTTCCCATTTCATCCATCCTTGGATGGTGGGACTACAAATTCCCTTTTCTTTCTCTGCCCTCTCCCTTTTAGGACCCACTAAGCTTAGTGGGTTGGATCTAGTGCCCAATGTCCATGTTTCTCCAGTTAAAATCCCCAGGCAGAAGATTACATGTCTGTACCAAAGTAGATCATCTTGAATTTCTATTAATGAAAGAATCACAAACATCAAGAGACAAGGTTGTAACACTCGGCCCAGTGCACCCAGAGCATTTGGTAGAGATGAATCACAAATGGGCAAGAAGGGAGGTGGCTGATGGGGTAGGTGCACCAGGACCAGGCAGGCACCCAGAGTTCCCCCACCCTCTTGAACCCACAGCCCAGCTCCAATCCCACCAAGCTCAGCCACAGAGCTCATTAGGAATCAGGATAAAATGTAGAGGGGAAAAGGTAAGCAGAAAAGGAAACTTGATCACAGCCCTCAGTAATCACTTTCTGAGCTGGAACCAAAGGGGTATTCCCCACTGAAGTGGCTGATAAGGATGCTGTGCAGAGTTGCAGTCTCAGCACCCACATTCCCCTTTGCTGCCACTTCAGTACCATTCCCCAGATATTTTTTAAAAGCAGCCCTGCCAGCTCCCCAGCATGTTCTTCCCACCCAAGTCCAGCTGCACCTCTGCCTGCTTCTGGCAGCATAGCAACAGCCATGTGTAATGCCTGTCTTGCTGCGAGGTGAGGAATATGGAACTAGGCACTTGCCTAGAAATCAGCACAGTTCAGTGCTATGGAAAGGGCCATCATCTGTCGGCATCCCCCAAGCCCTCCCCAGGCAGATAGTGAGCAAGTGATTTAAAGAGAGAAGGTGGGAAGACTCCAGCACTCACCACAGTATGAAAGACAGTGTTTTCAAGCAACTGGAACGCCCCAACAGCATTCACAGCTCAGATGTGCACCATGACACCTGCACGTTCAGCCAAAGAATGGCTCCTGTTCTGAATCTTGGTATAGGAGTCTGGTTAAAAAAGGAGGAGACGGAGACAAGAGGAAGCATTCTGCAGTTACTCAGCTCTTCGTATTTGAAGGAAGTGTGATACTGGACAAGGAAAATATCATATAGGAGCTTTATCTGATTCTAGAAAATTGGTTATTAAATTCTCATTGAACTTTGTCCATACGTGGGGATTTGCTTGGATTAATTTAGTCATCTTTGCCTCTTGCTGGATGGAGCAAGGAGCACCAGCTAACTTTTTTATAGATATCACTGAGTTTATAGCTCCATGAAACCATGCTAAGCAGGCAAAGAAAATGAAGCAAATATTAGGTCTCCGTTTGCTAAGATATCAGATTCACACTAAAAAGTAATAAAACTATTATGGTTTTTTTTACTGATTCTCTTTTTAATAATACTTTTAATAATTACTACAGTAAACTTTGTTTCTGATGAATGAATGACAGGCTTATTGGGAGAATAACATGTCTACTGGTAAGATTGATAAGACTTTAAGAAAAGGGATGATCTTTTTTTTTTTTTTGTTAATGTTTTTGAAAATACCAAGCTTTTGCTCAGTGTAGTCACAAGTTTAGACAGATTCTCATCAACAAGCAGACTTTGATCCAGCATAACGTTCACCAAACCTGAAGCAGAGCCAAGGACGCCCACAATTACAGGACAGCAATATGCCTCTATCCTGGGCTTCCTGTGCTGCAGTACATACAAAACATTTCAGACAGCATAATTCAGATAATATTTCAGATAGCATAATTAATAACAATTATTTTAATTAACCCTTGTCAAACAACACAGAACAGAGCACCATAATACCTATGCAGATTTTTTTAAGATTTGCTCACGCAGGTTGTCATCAGCAGCTCTGTCCTGGCAGGAAATACAAAGGGAAGATGGTAACTAGAACATTTATGCAGACATGTGAGTTTGCGACTACTAAACACAAACTTAGCAAAATGCTTACTAGAAGGGGCAACAGAGTTTCAAACCAGAATTAGCCCTTATTGCCAGTTAAGAATAGTTCTTCAATGGTTTCTCTGTGCCTACTGAAAATCTGTCTTCAGCCCTTTTCTAAATATATTCCATGTCATTCTGAGGGAAAGAAAGGAAAAAGGAACTTCAGTAATTGTCCTCTTCCTTGTGAAAGGGCTGCTACCACCTCCACCCCTTTTCTTAGATCTGCTACGCAAAGTGGGGCTGCTGAGGGGTTTTGAATAGCAAAACCTTTTAAGATGATGATGCCAGAGCATGGAACACAGCAGGTTCATCTCTGGCCTTCGCTTGGTAGCAAGAGGAAACAAGGTGCCTTCAGCTTTTGAAGTTATCTTTTAAGCAGTTTGGTTCATCTGATCAGAGGCCACTTGGCTATGCAGAAGTAGACTTTACAGGAGATTATAATGACAGAGAAACAAAATGTAAACATCTTATTTCAATTTAATTGATTTGCAAGTATCCAGCATAATTCACAGTTCTGCCAGGGCCTGACAGAGTACAGCAGCACGCCAAAGACAAACATGTGTGGCCTCAGGAGTACCCGCACAGTCAGCCCCAGCAATTGAGCTGGAACCCGGTCCTGTGAGAACACAAACATTGAGGAAATGCAAAAGGGTTCAAACTGTCATTGTGGCTCCTTTCCAGCAAGCAGTTTGAACACTGCAGGCTGTTCAACCACTTGCAACCACTAGTACGGATGAAGGAGTCAAGCAGGCGTTGCCATAATGTGAATACAATGGCTGGGAGGTACCTTTGATCCTGAAGATGTGTTACAATGCAAAAAGACCACATCCTGTTGCACATCATTGTCCCAGTCCATCACCAAGTCCTTGGGTCATGACTGCATCTATCAGGCTCTAGCTGTACTTTGCTCTTTTCTAGCAGCAGGCTCAATAGTTTGCGTTCCCTTCAAGGTGAGCTCTTCCTTCAATTTTAATTTGACCGTGTCGGCATGTTTTTGTGCTCGCATTCAAGTGAAGCTAATTTCACATGGCAATATGCCAGTTCAGGAAACCAATACGCAAACTCATAATTATTCATGCATAATTCAGGAATTATTTGCATACAGTAAACAGGCCATCATCCTGATGAAGTGTCAAATGATATAACATGCTAATGAAAGAAAGCAGAATAGACAAGAAGAGTTCATGAGACCAAAAGAGAGAGAAAGTGGGAGTGGAAATATATCCTCTAATGAATTTTTGAAAGTCTCTCCAGGCTCTTGTGTGTGACAAGAAACACCCAAAACACCTTTAAGCACAGCTCTAGGAGCCAAACACTCTCCCAGATTTGTGTTCAGGACAGTACAAATATTCCCAGAAAACAAAGATACATTTTCAGTCTGGCCCAGAGTTTATCTGGGTATAAATCAGATCAATCAAACATCAAACCGGAATTATCTTTTCCAAGACCTATCATTTTAAAGGACTCATCATTGTCAGAGGTGAAGTGTTTTATTATTAAAGGTTCCTTGGCTGTCTCTGGGGGAACTTACACACTTATTATGTACTAAATATGGTGAGATTATTTTAATCATTTCACTGCAAGAGCAAACACTTCCCAGCCTCATTCAAGTCTTTCTTTCACTCTTATCTGGGGTCTATGAGTAAGACAGAGTCCTCACCTCCAGCAGCTGCGAAAAAACTCAATATTACAAAGAGTGATTGTTAGCAATGTGTTATTCACTAAGAATGAAAAGAAGAATGAAAGAAAGAAGAGATATGAATCCACACACCGATACTCCAGCACTGGATTGATTCACATTGTTTTACGGTGAGTGTTACATCTGGGGGAGAGGCCCAGCTCTTGCAGAAAGTACACTACTCACAAGGAAGAGCAATCAAAGGTTTTCAATCACAGTATATTTTTTCCTTTTAAAATATGCCGACTTCACTATTATTACCTTGAGCTTTAAAATGTAAATATTTCAGAAAAGAGCTTTTAGCTTTCAAGATTTGGAATAAATGTGCCTTGGTTTTAAATTGGTTTTATGTAGATTAATATTTCTACCAAACTGTAGGTCTAAGTAGTTTCACTATTCATCTTAATAAAAATCTCAGAGAAAAATGTTGGAAGTTGTTGAGAGATGTATGCTTTTAAAAGTAATTTTTCAATGTTTAATTTTTGAAACTTCATTTTTTAATCATAATTGCTAACAAACAATTAGAGCAAGGAACAGTGCAAAAACCAACTAGAAAGCACAGTTCCTGTCCTGATCTATGGTGTATGACCCTGCTGCTTTGTGCACATTATAACTGGCATAAAAGTAAATAGAAGTGATAATGTATTACACCTGGTAGTAACTCCCACTAGACTGAACGAAGTCTAACCAGACTGCTTTAGGCTCACAGAAGCTGTTGGAATTTCTAGCACTTTTCATGTATATGTGTTATTGGGTGGTTTATCATTGATTAGATGACATAAAAGACCTGACTTTGCTTTCTGCTTCTATTGAAGTGGAAATCAGTGGTATCTACCCAGACTTGCTACAGATTTATTATACTTCCACTGAATTGAAAATATACCTATTATTAACGGAGGGGCAGTCAACATTGTCACTAAATATTGGAACCAAAACATTCATTATCTCTAAGCATTTTGATTATATTCCAGTTTGCTCATTTCTACTCTCACATCAAGAGCAGTAAGGCTGCATTCAGAGGACAAAAGGAGAGACAGGCTTTCTTTGTGTGCATTTTTGTTTGTTTGCTTGCTTTTTAAGCAGATAATATTGCCTCTCCACAAAACCTATTTACAATCAAGGCTTTAGTCTTGCTTTCTTCTTGGTGGTTGTTTTTTTCCCCATGAATGGACTGCCAAGGGGAGCAGAGATTGGGAGATAAATACATCGGCTGCAGTAACTCTTGAGAAGAGCTGATGATCTGCACGGCTCTCTTTCTCGCTGCTGTATGCATGATTAAAAGGATCTTTTCTGGTGAAGATGCTGTAGGAGGAAATGTTCTAAGCGTGGTGCACAGCAGTGAGAGAAGAAGGGAGTCAAAGTCTGGAAAAGAAGGCAGGAGCACCTTGTGCCATAAGAAAAGAATTAAGCTTGTCAGAATGAAAGACAGGCATTTTCAAAGTGCATAATTTCCAGAGAATTACATGGGATGTGGGTGGCTTCAAGGCTACAGCTCCTGCTCCGCCACAGATAGGTTTCAAGGTCAGAGTCTAATTTTATCCTGTGATATAACAGTCTGTTATGAAGCTGCTGAGGCTTGCCTCAATGCCTGTTGCCCAAAGTGATTAGCGCCTTCATTTCCATGTTTCTCTGAAGCTGCAGACAGTGTGAGAACAGGGCAATTTGGTTTTGCTCTGTGACATTTCACACATCAGCCTCGTGAAGTGTGTGAATGACATGGTCACGGCCACTAACACTGCTCCAAGCAGCAGCACAACCACCTCCAAGCTGAAGGTGATAAAGGGGAAGAAATGAAAGCAGAAATACCTTTTTCTTTTTTTCTCCAGTTATCCCACAGAAGCCTCAGCTTGAAACTTAACCAGTTCTAGTGCAGGAACTAGAAGTGCAAGGCAAGGAGGAGATAACATTAGCAGTGATTTCGTGCTCATGAGTTCAAGAGTTTGTCTAATATAGGTTTTGCATCATCCTGGGAGAAGCACTGGGGTGAAAAGTGATTTCAAGCAAACTTAACCAAAAGAAGAAAGCAAAGAAAGAGCAAATTAAGTGCCTACAAAACAAACCTTGAGGAAGCTGACAAGGATGAACACTTTTTGATGTCTGTTCCTCATAGAGAAAAGAAGGGTTTGACAGGACCACAGGTTGTGACCTCTGAAAATTGATCCATCGGAGTTCCTGGGATGGGTTCCTCAAAATCAGGGCAAGCAGAGCTCTTCACATAAGTAGTTCCTGCCTTGGAGCAAGCATGGGATAAAATGACTTTCTGCATTCCCTGCCAACCCTGTTATTCAATCATTACTGAGTAGCCACAATTTCCCTCTAATTTCTCTATTAGCATCTGCAATGCATCCCAAAGAGACACAGGGTGCTCCGTGAAAGAAAGTCTGGAAACCTTTTTTAGGTGCTTAGAAGTCTTTGATTCTCTGGAGTATCTAATGAGATAAATCATGTTATCATTAACATGATTTCCAACAATGCATTGACAATTCCTTGGGAGATAACTGGCCCCATCAGTCTGCAGAATTAATTAATTAATTAAATAAATCTTGTTTCTGGGAGACTTAGTGAGCACCATCAGAGAGATAGTAAGGGGCTTGTATTCGCACACATACACACCTCATGGATAGGTATAACTGGGAAGAAACCATCAGTAATCCTTTTATTCACATAAAAATGGTTATTAGAAGCACACAAGCTAGGAGAGCTGTGTGTAGCAATTAGAAAAGAATAAAAAAAAACTAAAAATATAAAAAAGGAAATTTCTCCCTTTGTAACTTTTCCTATAAATACCAGAGAGACCTGTCAAAAATGAACATAAAAATAAACCTACAGATTATAGGGCTGTGCAGAAAATACTGGAGAGCTGAATACATCCCTGCAGCCACTGCTCTGCAATTGCCAGACAGAAAATGTCAGGTTTTGCTGTCACCACCTAGGGCTGGCTCAGAACATGGTTAAACAGAAAGGCAAATTCTGAAAGAGTAGCCAGTTCTCTGAGAAACACAGCCCATGTGTGCGTGGCACCCTCAGAGGGGGTCTACTGTGAGCATCTATAGCTGTCTGCTCAGCCCTGTGCTCACAGCCTCCAGTGTTTTCATCCCTTGCAAGCCCTTTCTCTCCTGTGAGCATACCTAAAGTGGTCTCCTACTGACAAACTCAGAGACAGATTTTTCCTTGCCTATGCAAGATCACCTTCAATTCCACCCACCAAAAGTACTGACCACCACTGGGAAGGGTTCACACCTGGAGCGGTGAGACAACAGAGCTGTAAATTGCAAAAGACAAATTAAGTCAACAGTGACAGGAGTGACCAATAGCACAAACAGAACTCTTCCTCCCAGCATAATGCTTTGTAAAACTATGTTAGATTGAAAAGAAAACCGCCACATAGTGATGACCTTTAGGTAAATGAAGAGTAATGGTGAAGCTGTTGCATCTGTAAGGGCCAGAGGAGGTGCAGGATGATGTTGTTGGAGCACCAACAGTGCTGAGAGCTGTGCAGCCATCTCTCATCTCTGCCACATGGGTGAGAGAGGTCAGCCCAGTTTCTTGGCTCTAACCAAGCTGACACTAGTCACCAGTCCCCCAAGTTAGAGACTCAGAGCCACTGCAAGCACTCAAGCATCTGAGAGCTGTAAACCATAAATTCTCCTCTGAAACAGACTTCTAAAGCAAAAACTTCACTATCTTTCCAACACAGCCTACCTGTATTTTGCCTTGTACCTCACCTTGCATTTAGTTGTATTAAAATCAGTTTATTCTACACCACTCCAGTGGTGACTATAAATTATGCTGCTGATTATTATAAATTCCTCATATTGTTACTTTCAAAGCAGAAAAGTTTCACAAGGTGGGAGAGTATCTTCTATAATCCTTTTACCTTAATCAACCAAGCTTTTAAACTTATTATAAAGAAAGCAATAAGAAAACCAGTATCAAATTTGTATGACAAGGTTATCTTGCCCTCCTTTTATTTTACTGGTTATTTTATTGGTTTATTTTACTCCTAATATTTTACTGGTTATGAAGTAGGATTTAAAATAAAGATGCCTTCAAGGTACCTTCACACTTAGCAGATGGCAGAAGTTGTAAGGCAAGAGCTATAACTGAAAAATCAATAGCAGTCTCGTAATCTACCGCCTCCTACATCAGTGCTGAAAAGAGTAAGAGAGGTGTCTGTCTGCTAATGTTGAGGGTGCCCATTATTCTAATTTGATGCTCCTTGCCCATGGCTTCCATGCAGAAGGGCTACATCCCACTGCAATTGTTTTGGAAATCTTCAAACTGCTCAGTTGTTTCAGGACTGAAGCCAAGGGAAAATATGTCACTGCTTGCTATTAAGTCCCAGTCACTTTTCTTTAATGTTTCTGGAGCTGATTCAGGCAGGGGAAGGGCATTTACGCTGGGACTGTGCCTTTTGCATTCCCTTGACAAGTGACCAGGCCACCCCAGATTTTCCCTTACGCTAAGGTGAGTTTATGCAGATAACCTGCACTCCAAGAAATGCTCCACGTGCACATAGGTTAGATCAATTTTAACTACATGCTTTCACACTATTTTTTCTCCCCCAGTTTTCCAGATCAGCAGGACATTCTGGAGGGCTGGCTCATGATCCACGCATTTAAGATATGTATTTGTAAACCATAAGGATAAGGTCAGACCTGTATCCTCCATCCCTGCTTCCTAAAGCATGAAATCCTTAGCAGCAACACAGAAAGCTAAGGAATGAGTAGCACCTTGCTAAGCTTTTCAGCAAGGGCTGAGACCAACTTGCCTGGCTCAAAAAAGGTCTAGAAGTACTGGCTGCACTTTGGCTGCTCTGCTGCTCCCAGCGACAGGCTTCAGTATCTCTGCTTTTTGCAACCAAGTCCTACCCACTGGCAGGCCTCCAGTGCATTGCACAGTGGACTGGCAGGGTGAGAAGCCAGCCCTAGGAAAGAGGTGTTGGCAAGCAAAGAAAGTATTGTGTGGAAGGTAACAGGGCAAATGGTGCAGCATTCACTAGGAGCCATCCTGGAAACATTCTACAGAGTAGATAAATGCCAGGGAAGAGCATTTTTCTTTAATGGCCCCTTCATTTCTCTTTTATTGCATCTGAATTACACAATAAAAGGAATAACACTTGAAGGCAGAAGCAGCCCCAAAGAAACAACAGCCCCAAAGAAACAGCCTGGCATCTACCAGAAATATGTGCAGGGTTGGATCCATGCAATTTCAGAAGACAACAAGGTGATGGTACAAAGGAATAGGCCCATGCTGGGGGAAACGTCATTCTCCCCTAAACTGTCCCTCTGAATGAAAATCCCACACAGTTTACTCCTCATCACTTGTTCTGCTCTAGGACACTTGCCTGCAGGCTTCATGGTCATCACTAGGGATCGCAATGCTATCTGGAGAAGCTGAACCAGTGGGGAGACACAAGGTTGCCTTCAAGAGGACAGAGCTACAGCAGCACCACATGTTGCAGGTCCCAGCGACAATCTGGAGAAGATCTGTGCCACCACAGCATAAGGAATCAAACCAGCAAAATTCCACTCCCATGAACAGTAATAATGCAATATGGTCAGAGCATCCCTAACTGAACTGCACCTCACTGACAAAATCTTGTCTCTATATATATGAAATACCCAGGAATTTTTTTTTTTTTTAATTTTTTTTTTTTATTATTTTGGTTGTTTTTAAGAAACTACTAAGGTACCAAAAACCCAGACTCTGGGGTGTTACAGAGCTCCAAGCACTACATGATGCAGAGCTGCAGGATAGGAGGACTCTGTGCTGAAGATACTACAACACAACACTGCTAAAGCTCAGTGGGACCTGAAATCTCCAAAAGTGAAAGCATTCAGATGAGACTCTCATATTCAGAAAGAGTCCATGGTGAGCTCACTAGGTACCTGCAAGAACCTCATTTATACGAAAGACATGGTAAGCAGTTTCTCTGCCTATGCACGGGGGATACTGCTGTGTGTGAGGCATACCTCTTCTCTCCAGCTCAAGCAGGTACACCTTCTGGACAGACCATACACATTGTGGAGCTATAAAAGGCTTTTGAGTTTGAGAAATTAAAGCCTGGCTCTGTTGTGCTAATAGGCACTCATTATTTGAAGATGATAGCATCTAAGTCAAGGGAGCGAGGTGCTGGAGCAGGGTTAAAACACAAAGGGGTGTCAGGGAGAAGCATGACTGCCTTCCCTTCAGAAGGAGGGTGTTCTCACCCAAAGGCTGCCACAGTATATCCTGAAAAGCAGTTAAAATGAAAGAAGCTACCAGAAAAGGTAATGAGGAAGTGGCTGAGTAGGAGATACATCAGTTATGGCCCAGAATTTCTAATTCCCTGGCTCAGCTCTGACTCAAGCATGGAATAGCTCACTGGCACCAGGAAGGGGGGAGGGAGCAGCTGCAGCTGGCCTGACTGAGAATGGCGATTGGACTGGGGTGGCCCTGGTGCTGTGAAGTTTGGTATTCTTTCTCCTTTCAGCTGCGCCTTCTTTTCATCTAGTTTGTGTAGGCTCTTGCTGCCACATTTTCCCCTTCCAGCAGCACTTTCAACAACAGACAAATACCTGTTACCCCAAACTCCTCCTCCCTCCTATCCCAGAGGCTAGGGAAATACCAAGAAAATCAGCCTTCAGCAATCCAAAATAGGTCTGAAATCCCTGGTAAGAGGCAGGGGCTCTGCCTTAGGTGCTCAGTTGGGATAGCCTCTAGCTCTTCCCCAAGCAAGGCAGGCAAGAGAGGGAAGGCAGGAGCAGGAGAGCCCTGCCCAGGAGCATAGAGTCAGCAGGAGGGATGGGAGAGCACAGACACAGCTGAGGAGGTGGTGGGCACCTATACCAGGGATGGCCGTGGATAAGGCAGGTTACTCACTGGGGCTTTCTGGGAGAGCCCGTCCACCCAGGTTATTCAACGGTACTGATTTTTGCTGTTGAAACAGCTTCATAAATCCAAGATGAGCAAACAATGTAATTAGCAAGAAAATTACATGACACAACATGATGAAGAGTGAATAGGGGAGAGGTAACTGTTGAGATCTATCTGCAAATACGTCTCTCACTGGAACAGGCTACATAAACAATTTCTCAGAAACTTATTACTTCATGAATCAGAATTGGTTTGAAAGCAGGAAAAAAAGTCACCAAATCCTAATTAGCAACAAACATTTGATCAGCCTCAGAACTAGACTAAATACAGTGATATAAACAATGGTGGCTTTCCTATAAAGTGTGTAGAAAGATGTTAAATAACATCAACTCTTGTTTTTAAATTAGCTGGGTGTTGTAAAATAATGCCAAAATGGGGGGGGGGGGGGACTGAACAACTTAAAAAATAAACTTTCCAGTACCCAGGGGTTGGAAAAAAGGGGAAGGAAAGAGGAATAAGCTGAGCCGAAAGAGGAATAAAAACAAGGCAGGCAGGGAAAAGCTTCAAAAACGAGGAACTGGGGA
>JAAGNO010020542.1:2024-13716 GCA_033439905.1 Ceryle rudis | reverse complement strand
CAGCACCTTACACCTGCGCTTTTTATCAATTTGTGAAGGAATATCAAAAAGAGGGAAGGGTTATGATTTAAGAAAGTAATTTATTATTAAGTATTTCATGCAAATACTCAGTGCATGAAAGCATGGGCTAACAGACTTTTAAAAATCTCTGGGCTTGGCATTAGAACAATTTCTTTATTGCTGTTTTTGCAGCAATACCAGTGTGTGGAAAAGAGAAGGTGATCACATTGTGTCAGTGGCTAGAGTGGGTCAATGTCAGCAGTCACCAAGTGAAGAATTTTTTATATTGCAACCAACACCCAGATGCAGTAGATGTTTTTCAGAAGGCAAATTACTTCACTAAAACCCAAATGCTGACAATGACAGCAGGAAATAAAGAACATGTGTTCACAGAAATACCTACAATATGCTTTTCATTTTAATGAGATATCTTTCTTTTGCTTTCCAGCTTGGTTTTTTTGGGTTTGTTTTGTTTTTTAAATACAGAAATTACTATTGTTGCATTTAAAATTAACTTAGAGACATTTTTAACATAAAAACAAATGCAATCAGGCTAACAGCTTCTGTTTCAAGTTGAAGCCAAATGCAAGTTTAAACAGCCAAACCATAAACTTACTATTAAATGCCATTTTAAAGGCAGTGGTTCCAATCTGAGCCTCCATTCTTCCTCTTTTCTGACACTTACCCAGCATTCACTACTGCCATTCTTGACCTCTCTCTTCTCCTCTGACCCATTGGCTTCTTTCCTGGCTTTCAATGATCTTCCAAAATCTCTTTATAAAATTAATCAGGTGAGACCAGCTATTCCTCAAACTTTTCTACATCTCTCACACTTTATTTAGATCCACAGAGCTCTTCTGCTTCATTATGCAAGTTGTCTAGTAAGCACTGGCATCTAGTTTCTTTGAAAGATGCTTACTTGATATTTAAAACCTGGATGACCTGACTCAGCTCAGCTGAATAAGTTAAAACCCCTTATGGCATATGGATAAAAGAGAAGTCAATGGGTATTTTATACCGGGTTTCAGAGAAGGAAGAGTATCACTGTAAGATTAGCAATTAATTTGATGGGTGATTTTCTCATTTTTATCTTTGCCACTGACTAAAAATGTATGATGGGATGCACTAATTTACTCCTTTTTTTGAGTCAGGTTTTGAATTGCAGAATTTTAATTGCATACTCACTGGAATGATTTTGGAACCCTACATACGTCAGTCTTTTTAGATGCATGCATTATTATTTTTTTTTTTAATTGCCTCTCTGTTCCTTGGTGTCTTTATCTGTAACAACAACAACAAAAAAATCAGATTACTCACCTAGGTTAAGGTATTTTAAAATATTAATTGAATTATGCTTTTCCAGCACAACTTTTCTTTTTCCCTCTTTTTCTTTATTATTCTCTCTCCATGCAAATGGAATGTGAAAGATATGCAGCATACAGGTAATTCCAATAATATTATGCTATATGTGACTTTGGATCGATACTTGTTACAACTATACCACTGTTCAAACTTTCCATCGGACCACTGTGTCAAGGGAATCATTAACATGTAAAATCTGGAGTGCTTTTCTTACCTGCTACTTCCATCTGGGACTCAAGTCTTCAAATTCCAACTTCACAAAGCATCACCTCAAACAGTCACAAATCTGTTGATGGTGAGTCAGTTGGTCACCTTGTGATTGTCTGCTTGGTGAAAAAGAGGAAAAAGACAATGTTGAGACACAGATAGTGTATTCCTTTTGGTGTTTATGAGAAGATATGTTCAAAATTATTTGACAGACAGGATAATGACAAACTAATGTCTCCTAAACATATCAAGGTGAGGATAGTTTCAGAAATACTAGCACAAAACCTACTGAGTCTGAACTCTCCTTTTAATATCTTGCAGATTTCTCCTCTGGCATATGCAATTAGTCATTTTCTGCACTATATTTAAGGAAGAATTGGAACTGAAAAAATGCAAGAGACACCCTTCTTATCCTAAGCCTGTTTTTTCCTGTTTATGTATCATGGATTTTGTTCATAATTTTTGTTATTTTTTTTTCTCTGCTTGTGCTCTTAACAGGAGTGAGCTTGGCTAAGAAATATCAGAGGAGCTTTGAGGTTAATATTCTTTAGTGGTAAGAGAGCGATTGGTTCCTGATGTAACATTCCAATATGCCTCTTTTGTGTGCGGTGCCTGTCCCTACAATACATGCAGATTCAAATCTGACTGCTATCTTTTATATCTATAACTAGTCTAGCCATTTCTCCTTTTATATTTTACAGTTCTGCACTCCCCTTCCGTCTCCTATATTTTTCACAGGAGAAAGGGGACAGCTTGTTTTGCTCTCATGTTTTCATGCAGAAAGATACTCTAATAATTAAAGAAATAT
Organism: Ceryle rudis; assembly: GCA_033439905.1. NCBI lineage: Eukaryota > Metazoa > Chordata > Aves > Coraciiformes > Cerylidae > Ceryle > Ceryle rudis. The sequence continues at coordinate 11,339 of JAAGNO010020542.1, read as the reverse complement.
TTTCATAGGATCATAGAAACCGGGAATGGAAAACATTTCTTACATCACTTTGTCCATCTCTCTACCAGTATGTAACTGCTCTCTACAGTGTTATTTTTAGTTTCCCCTCACCTGAAGCTTTATATGTCTCAAATGACAAATCTCAAATATTTCTCAAGACTTGACTGTTTCTCTTTAAAAACTATTGCATAACCTAATAGAGCTGCTTGTCAGCATATTTTCCCTTGAACAGTCCCTTAAAAAATTTTCTTTCTTTTTTTTTTTTCTTTTAATTTTCTCTTTTTGAACTCATTTTCATCAGTCTAGATAGTTTTCCTGACCCTCAGTTATTTTTCCTTTCAAATAATTGAAGACATTCCTTCTCTCACCCCATTTGTAATTTTATGTCAATGTATATACCATTATGTATTGTGGTTAGTTTTTTATTCTACTGCTCTGCAACCACACCTGCAATCCTGTAGTTTTTCAATTAGGTATCAAAGTTTCATGAAAATTGCTTTGGAAATAAACTGTAAACAGGCTAAAGGACTCTAGGAAGACTACATCATTCAAGAGCTGGAGAAAACATTGTCATGCCAAAAGACCCTATGTAAAATTCAATCTATTGAACTGGATTATTCATAGGAGTAAAACATGTTGATATTTTCTGATGGTTTTGAAACAGGACAAATTATAATGCACTTAATAATTAAAAGCGAGACAACAGATTTCTTTCACATTACAATAAAATTGAGCAACCTCCTTGTGCTTGAACTTTATTTGGCAAGAATGAGCACAGAGTAGTATTTCATGGCTAACAGTTTTTAATGGAAGATAAATATAACCTAACTGTGGCAACAGAAACACTAGTGCTACTTTTCAGCCTTGACTTATTCAATATGCATTTCAGAACGCTTTCCACTGCAACCGTTCAAAACCTCTCTTCAGGATTTTCTTGTTGATGGCAGAAGCGGTTCTTAGCAACAGAGTTTCAAAGAGAAAAGAAAAAAACAACTCTTTCCAACACTTAAAACTATGAAATATTTTTGATTGCTTTCGTCATACAAAAAAAAAAAAAAAAAAAAAAGAAAAAAAAGAAAAAGATTTAGCAAAACAGACTGAAAAAAAAGAGATTCTGATTTTCTTTTACATTTCTATGTACTATGCCTGAAAAGTTTCCTTTCTTAGTATGAGAAATGACTTTTTCTTTCATCCACATGAAAAATGGAGACAAAATGAACATGATTATCCTCCTAGTTTAGTATTTATAATAAGGTTTTTAAGACATCGTACTAAATAGGTTTCCAACATCAACCCAAGAAATAGATATGTTGACATATGTTGACAAGAATCAGATATGTTGACAGAAGTCAACAGGAAGATATGTTGACAGGAAGCAGCTTGAGAACCTTTAAAGAGTTCTGACTTCATCTTTTCCCTGAAGATGACTACATGATGATTGCCAAGGCACTATGCAGTTCAGGTCTAACTGTTGCCTTCATGAACCATAGGAATGCGTTGTACAAGTAATATAAACACTTATCACTAGTGACTGGGACCACTGCTGTCCGTTAACAAGAGAAATTACAACCCTAGTTTTCCACTAACTTTGCCTCCTCCTTCAGCTTTTCAAATATGCTTCCTGGTGAGAATGACAGCCTTGGGAACATCCTGCACACAAGCTGCTGTTCTTTCAAAGTCTCAGCATTTGACTGACTCTGACATTACAGCTGGCAGAGCTCAGGATGGAAAAATCAATGGAGGCTGGAACCTGCAATTTCCATTGATGAGCTTTCAGGGATGTCGTTCCTTTATCACCTGGGACCTTGAAGGTTTGCCCAGATCATTACCTTTGTAGGACTCCTCTCTTCTTATTCAGTGGTTTGCTCCATCAGTCCTTCAGTAGAAGGACAGTAAAACTAGCACTCTTCCTCCATGTCACAAGCAGGCTAGATCCTCTTCTCTTAACACACTAAAATCAATCGAGAGAGAGCTATTTGGCAAAGTTTTACATCTAACCTTTAATGCTCTATCTTTAATTAGTATAAAGAAAATACAGTGTCTTTTGCTCTGTAAGCATTTACCACAATATTCTCATTTGAGCAAATACAGTTCCATTAGAATGAAAATGTTGCAAGCACTTGCTAAAAGGTTTTTTTCTCTTTACTTTTATGATAGTTTTAGCATAACTAGTAGTATCTTTTCAGAGAGACACCACAGAGTTGAGCCTTGGGGCTATGTTTTCCCACTGATTCACTAGATAAAATTTATTATGTTTACAAAATACAACAGCATGTTCATAAAGCTTTCTGCTTAAGAGAAATAAAAGAACCTTTGTGTTACCTAACATTGTATTTCTTCACAATTTTAATTTAAAGCAACTGTAGTAATAAAGAGGGAATGTGCTTCTTTTTCAACGTTTAAATACAAACTGGCGAGTGTAGGTTGTGCATACCAGACATGGGCTGCTCCTGCATGAATTAATAAAAACAAACCGAATTTTCATTCCCTCAACTTATGAATGGTGCCAGTCTTACAGTGGGATGTCTATACTATTATGTGCTTAAGAAAATATACAAATTAAAAGCCAGGCTGCAGGGGTGCACATTTTTGAAAGTAATTTCAAAGAAACTGTATCACAGGGAACTAAGTTGTTGCCTTGTGTTTTTGAATTTTTGTTAATATCACATTTTATTTTAAGTGATTGCCATCCAACACACAGTGAGGAAATGGTAATCAAATACTGAGTCTATACAACATGATTCCACTTTCCTGGAGACTGAAAAGCCACCAGCAAAACCGCAGTAACATTTCCAACATTTGTGTTCCTTACAAAGGCAGAATCTAAATTTATTTGTACCAGGGCAAATTAAAAGTAACTCTTCTCATGTCTAGGACTTACTTAAAAGTAAGAGAACTTGGTATTTCTACTGCGTCTATGTTAGCCGTCTGGTCACAGTCTTCGGTGTATTCTAAAACTTTTATCTTCCTATGTCAGATATCTTCACTGATTAGTATGGAAGAAATGAAAGAAATGTCTCTAAATATTGGAAAATGGAAAGGGGTCTCTCAGATCCTAATGAATGAGAAAGTTTATGGAAGAATATTTATTTCTCTTTCTTCTGAAAGTGAAAATGTTGTACATATCAACTGCCAGGATGAAGACCCTGAATATTGCTTGCAAAAAATAGAAGTCTAGGCAAGGACGATGAGAGTGTCTTTATGACCCTCCCAAAATATATACCAAGCTGTGGCCTGGTCATTATTGCTATAGCTGGTAAATTAATTAAATCTCTGCAGCCATGCTATTTTATGAGGTTTCACTAAAGTAGCCAAAAGTGTGACGCTTGCTAAAATAACGCACTTTGTCTAGGAGAGTGCTTCTCCGCTGAGGCATGGAGTGTAACAGAAACAGCCAAACACTGCCTGCTCTTCCAGCAAATCATGCAAAAGTTTTGAGCGCTTTGGAATGAGTGAAAAAGAAGTAGAATTACATATAATCAGAGGAGATAAATGCATATGACAAAGAATGTAATCTTCATCTAAGCAGTTGCAAAGTTATCATGAATAAGCATCTCAGCTACAAACTATTGGAACGTCAGTAAACCACTGCAGGAAGACGGGTGGGGTACTAGCAATGCCAGCTGTCATGAGGAAATCCATATTAAATTCTGCATCTTTGCACTGCTATGAAATCCAGTAAAAGTGAGACACATGATCTTTCATTTCTAGCAAAACCCCTCAATATTTATAAAAAAAATACCCATGTCTTTAAAATGTTCTTAGATTGACAAACTGGGAAACTAATAAATAGAAATGTAATCTCCTTGTCTTCATCCATCAAACAAAACAACAGCCTGTTCTCCTGCTTTGCGGTGTGATTTTCCCACATGCACTGTCATTTTTCTGGCTGTGATAGGTGTTCAGTAGAAAGACAGACAGAAAGACAGACAGACAGAAAGACAGACAGACAGAAAGACAGACAGACAGAAAGACAGAAAGACAGAAAGACAGAAAGACAGAAAGACAGAAAGACAGACAGACAGACAGACAGACAGACAGAAAGACAGAAAGACAGACAGACAGAAAGACAGAAAGACAGAAAGACAGAAAGAAAGACAGAAAGACAGAAAGACAGAAAGAAAATGAATGATACCACTCTTCCCCCCTCCTCCTTTATATCTAGTCCTGTGTTACAGGGCCACCGAAAACTCAGCTTCTTCAAACCCATGTACTCTGATGTCACTCTAGAAAGCAAGCGTCTCTTGAGCATATCAGGCACAGAGTGCCTCATTTGACTTAGCTTCCTCTCTGACAGTGGTGAAAAGCAAAGACCTAGAGATCATACTGGGGAAGAGTCTTTATGTCTGCAAAGAGAAAGAATGGCTCCAAAAGTGCCACCAAACTGCAAGTCATGATGAAGAAGTAAAGGTTCAAAAAACAAGTAAACTGAAGAGTAATCAGAAACTTTATGTCGCCCCTAAGTCAAGTGCTGAGGTAAAGGTGAATGTATGCATCTTAGAAAACGTATTCTAAGGATATATTTTTCCTAATAAATTAAATGTGCCTGCGACTGTTAATCTGAGTCTGGGTCTGCACTGAAGCCAATCTCTCCAATCTCCCCACTAATCATAACCTCTATACATAAAATAAGCCCCTCAAACAGGACAGTAACCCTTGGATTTTCTGTAAGTCCTGCCCAATTGTAACTTCTGAAAGGCACTCAGAAATTGCAAATATGCTGTCTGGCCTGAGCAACAAATATTTCAGTCACTGTATTGGCAGTTTTACAGTGTAGGTGAAGTGAGTGGAAAAAGAGGGTATAAATTGTATCACATTCTTTTCCTTATATTTTTAATGATTTTTTCTATATCAGATTTCTCCCAATTTTCCTAGCTCTCCCCTCTTTCCACACAGAATCTTTCTTTTTTTCATCTTCACCTATGACAATACTCAGTCATTCCCTCCAGGTCTATTCCATGTTCTTTAACTCCTTTATGTTTCATTTAAACCTCAACCAAGTGCAAGCAGCTTGAAATTTTACTAAAAGCCTCCCTAAGACTCAAGAAAGATAACTTTTGCCACTGACCTAGAAAACATTGCCTGGAATTATGCTCTAGCTGTGATACCTTGACTTAGAGAAGTTTTCAGAAGCAAGAGATGTCCGAGGCATAAATAGAAAGATTGAGTTTTTAGGACAGCACTGTAAGGTATTATAGGTCCTATGTTTCATCTTGCATGGGTAGCCAATAACAACTGCACATTTACCAGAACCATTCCTTAAATTTATGGAGTGTTTGTGGAATTTCCTACATGAAGTGTTGGAAATAGTACAAATATTGCAATAAAGGTAAATAGTGTGGTATGGAAAATATGCATTCTGTATATTCCTGAAGGTATTTGCATATTTATAGCAATCAGAAAGAGGCTGTATTCTATGATATCCTCAGTGGAACCTTGAACCCACTGTAACATGGGATTTTTTCCATTAGCTTCTATGGGGGCAAGACTTATATGAAATATTCATTGCCTATCTTACTAGTGGAAAACAATGTGTACGTAATTGATTTTTAGGTACATCTTAAAGAATAGAAAATTCATAGAACTGCAGACCTGAATGTCAGAAGGCATCATTAGACTACATGTTGTATATCCTTCTAAACCCACATGCAAAATACATGATGCAGACCATTATGTTTCTATACAACACTCTCCATAAGATTCTTGCAGGCATATTATACTTTCGTATAGGAGTGGAAGAACTCAGAGAGAACATGGGATTTCTGGTCTTGGAGTATTTGAAAACACAACTTCAGAAGCCTTCAGAAGCCCAGTCTATCTCTGAACTTAACCTTCCTTTGAGCAGGACCTCCCAGACATCCTTTACAACCTTTTTTTATTATTTATTAATTTTTTATTATTATTCTAATTCCAGTGTAAGCAATGTCCATATTTAATAAAACAAAAATGTTGAATTACCTTCCCTTATTCAAAAAGCTTATTAGCTTGTCTTAACTTTTTAAAATTAATCCCAGCAACATCACTTTTAGACTAGTAGCACCATAATCAGACAGCTATGGTGGAGGCATTCAAATATATCCCACATTTCTTCTAGATAAGTTAGTTCATTTTGAGATCTCAGGTGATATTAACTAACTCCACAGCTGCTGAAAAACTTGCTAATATGTGTTCACAGTGGAATTGTGTCGTTCCAGCAGGCAAAAAATATTCTTACAAGAGGAAAATGCAGACATAACCTAAGAAAGTAAGAGAATGCTGCTTGCTTACATTTATGGAAAATATAGACATAAAAATCAACAAAAGCTTAAAAAATAAAGAAATTTAGGAAAATTTTCATGTAAGAATTTTTCCTTTATCAATTGGCATAGCCCCAGTGGGAGATACGCATTTTGCCTGGGGTGAAGTTTGTATTTAAAGTAATTAAGGGCCTATCCTAGAATCAGGTGAAACCAGTGAGAGAATGAACGCTGCACTAGGGGCAGGCATTTTAAACGAGAGATTTCCAAGTGCTATTATAGAATTCTAGAAACTCCTTTAACAATATACCTTGCAACTGTTATCCCATTTCTTAAACTACTTTGCGATATTTTTGTACTTTGTGAGCACTATTCAACTTCCAGCACTTCTGGTTATGTCAAAAAAAAATTTCCCAATTTCATATATGACAAGTTTCTTAACCTTCTTGAACCAAGAAAAAAGGTTATCCTGCGAAGTAATTTCCCTTGGGGAAATAGAAAATCAGGTGAGAAAACACTTTAAATGACCTTGCAGGATTGAGCTGCCACATCCCATTGCTGGAGATTTCTGTACATTAAAAGGTTTCCCTGGTGTGTAAGGAGACCAGTGGTATACAGAGCAGGATGAAGGATTAAAAGCCACAGGGATATCACTGGGATAGAAGTAGGAATGAGAAAGCTGTTTCTGGATAAGTTGGAAGGATAAAGAATGGATTATTTTTAGCTGAACTCGTCAAAAACTTCTGTATTAGTACCATTTGCAAAATAGGTTTTCTAAATATTAAAGTTATACATTAGCTCAACATAGAAGAGATTGCTGTAATAAAAGTGGGTTTAGTAAAAGTAGTTTATAAAAAGAGTTCTAATTTATATAAGTTAAAAATAGCATCAGCAGGGCAAGACAGGAGGTAAGCCTGGCCTATCAGAATGCTGTCTCATCACGTGCTCTTAGTCCTAGCACCAACTGTACTCCAGTGGCAGCGTCACGTACACAGGAAAATAGATTTCCTGCTAGTTTCAATAATTTCACTACAAAGTTATTTGTTTCTGTAACCAGGAGAGTATATCATCACATTGGTTGTCCTTTGCCAAATACTTAGATTTAATAACATTAAAGGTGAACTTAAAAAATATTTTAATTGATATATTTTAATAAAATATCTTAATTTACAAGACTATATAGATTCTATACAATAATACTGCATAGTGATAATTGCAGTAATAATTTTTTTTCACTAGAATATACATATTAGGATTCTTGTCAGTAAAAAAATAAAGAGTAGTTTTGGATAAAATGGGAATAATTAAAGACCATAGGTAATGAAAGCCAACATCTTCTTACCCAATACTTTTTCTTGCTTTGTTCTGAAGAACATGAAGCAATGTTGAGAGCTGGCATCTTGCTGGCTTAAGATCATGTTCCAACCTCCTCCATCCAGATAGAACCAGAGCCCTCCAGGATCAAAAGATAAGTACAACTTCAGTGACACTCCACTGTGTACTCTGCATGCTACATTTGGCCAAAGCAGGGAAAATATATGTCTGAGAAGATAAGCAAGGCTCTGCCTGCAATTTCAAGCATAAACTGGAACAGGCCAAGAGAAAAGGAGAAGGCTCTATCAGTGTGGATGCTGCCATGATAGTCTAAGCACAGTGAGCACAAAGCAGCACAGTGTAAAATTTAGGGGCTGAAAAGACTTTGTGTTTCACTGGATTTTTTTTTTTCCTTACCCTATAACCACTGAGTTTACGGCACATTGAAAGCACACAGCACTTCTCTCTGTCAAAAACAAAGCTGGACTAAGCAAGCCACTGCTGCAGACCCACTTGACAATTCTCACCCTGCCAGACTTCAGGTAAGTGCAATAAATTTCTTGTGCAATTTCCCTTAGATACTGAACTTTCATTTCATACCTCAGCAGCCCCATCACCTGGAGCAACATTGAGTCTTGTGTTCAGGGTTCTGGTTGTTGCATGACAAGAAAGGGGGTTAGCTGATGTGAAAGCGTGCCATCAGGAGGAGCTTCTCTCTTCTCTGACAAACAGCATCTGGTTAGTGGAGCAGCAAGGAATCTTAACTACTGTGCAGTTTCTTAACTTAGTTTCTTAACTTAATCTTAACTAAGTTTGCAGTTTGTGGAGGTGAATGGGGAGGGAGTGGGAAGAGAATAGACACTGAATTTCTTTGCAAGTTACTTTTTAGAAGATATTACATTCTACAAGAGATTTCTCAGTGCTAGATATAATGATTTTCTTATTATCATTATACACTGTGTAGGTTTGATAGGAATCTTAATAATTCTTGATTGCAAAAACTACTTAGGAGTCCTTGAATACTACCTTCTGTGGAAATACACATAATTAGCCACAGATACATTCAATTAAAATAACTATCACTGATGTCTGAATTGCAGCAGTGCCAACAAGCCCCAAGCAGAGACTGGCTTGTACTGAGGTGGCTTGTCTCCCTTTAGGAGACAGGGTGTTAGGAGCCAGCACATCTTTTTCAATTAATGGATCCAGTGTAAAAGGTGGAAATGATTACAGAGGTAGGAAGTGACTCATCTGAGAGAGATCTGCAGGTGATCTGCCACATTAGACCCAAAGACAGAGCAGGGTGAAGAGGGAGTATCATGCTTAGAGAGGCATAAGGAAAAAAAAAAAAACACTCCAGGTCCCTAGGGCTGGGAATCTGCAGGAAACATAAGCAATGGTTTGTTTTCATGTTTTACTTAAGTTTTATTCTGGAGAATTGTGCCTCAAAAGAAACTCTCACACTAGATTCTTTCAGGGCTGGGAAAGGCTAGCTGTTTTCATGTCAATGAGCTAATGTTTTCTGGGGCCTGTAAGGCAAGGTTCTGTAAAAACATAACAAGTAAAGCCCATCTTCTTCCATCCTTACCACTTGCATTTACAAGTTATCCCTTATTTTATAAGTTATAACTTCCTATTGAGGTACCAGCACTGTCCAAAACAAACTTTCCCAGTTCCAGACAACTGTAAATATCCACCAAAAAAAAAAAAAAAAAAAAAAAACAGAAATTTTTTAGAGCATTAATGCCAAGTTAAATCACAGAAA
>JAAGNO010020541.1:34702-47618 GCA_033439905.1 Ceryle rudis | reverse complement strand
TTGCTTTTTTTTTTTTTTTTTTCCCCCCCCAATATCCTTGGCTACATAATAGAAATATAGATGTCTTGTTAAAGCAAATATCCTGACATTTTCTGAAATCAATAACCTTACTGACTAAATAAATGATAAAACATAAATAGTCTAATTTGTCTTTGTGAGTATTATTCATAAAGACTCAAGGTCTCTTTTAAAGTTACCACTAAACCCAGGAGGAGATTATATCCAGAAATGTTGTGAAAATCAGTTCCCTTTTAGTACAACAACAAGTGATTGCTACATTTTCAATCACAAATATTTGCATTAAATTACAACTTGTGGAGCTATTCCCATCAGTCTAATCTATTCACAGATACTACCAAAGCAATGAAAATGACAAGAATATAACATGTATTTATAAAAATATGTATAACCACCACATTAATCAGCAAAGCCTTATTACCTGACATTGTTTAAAACTCAGGGCATAACTGAAAAAATGCCAAACCATCTCTACCAATGCTTTAATTCTTATAGTTAAATACTCTTAGGTTGCATAAATTTGGAGGTCACAGCTTCTGACAGCTCAAGGATTCTACTTTTCCTGAAAAGGCAAAGCAACAGAACTGCTTCTTCCATTGTTAAAAAATTTTACTGTCATTGGGACCTTATAGCAAGTACCGCGTCTTTTCAAGTCTCAGCTCCAATAAGCTATAGGCTACTTGACAATCTCTAGTAAATACCAGGCTCCGACCCCTGCTAGTTAAGTTAGACAACAAGTCTTTGCCCTGTAGTATCAAATACTACAGGACAGAAAAAAAGCCTAAAATGAACTGACCACTGATATTTAAGATTGTTTTATTGCTTTCTTTTTATATTTGTCAGCAGGGTTCTGTGGCTTACACCTCAAAAAATGCCGGAGGCAGTGATATTTAGGTGGACACAATTACTCTGGCTTCATGGCCAGCATGAGCAGTGTGTCATTGTGATGCAATGTCTGACACAATTTATCTCTCTATAGGAGCTGTCACAAACAAACAAACAAAATAAAAGCAAAAATAAACCAAAACCAAACAAAACTACAAAAGCAACAACCTGTAATATGTATCTATTAAAGTGTTCACCTGCCATCCACAGCAAAATGGTCATATTCTTGCATCTCCAAGATGATTCTCTTAACATAACTTCTTTTGTCTGCATAAATTCTACAGGAACTACACTGCTTAACTGATCTTACGCTGGTCTGGGATGGTCTCTAAAGCCATGTCCTTCCACACAATTTAGATAACAAGTCTGGTTGCATCAGGTGCTGTAACTGTTTTTAGAAGTAGTAAGTACAAAACTGCAGGTTTCTACCATCAAGATAGTCCTGACACTCATTAGAAAATCATGTCATGCAAAGATCAGTGTATGAAAGACAAAGCATCTTGCAGTGTTCCTGCCCAGCACTACTATAGTTCCATGCTATAAAGTAAACTGAATTTAACAGGAGACTGTTCAGTTGTTATACACTTCTCCACATGTACAGACATAAACTATTTTGCTTGATTCCACTTCACATGAAAGAAGAAACACCAACCAAATTAAATAATGAAATCTGAAGAGACAAAAGTGAACTACACAATAATCTTGCTATGGTCAAGCTTTAATACCATGATCACAATAAAATTACTTACAGCAACAGCCTCTGTAAACGCTTTCAAACATTAAAACATACGAATAGCGATCTCTTCCAAGCTGCCATTTGTCCTCAGAGATGCACAGGGACAGTGGATTCCTCGCTGTCTTAATTGTTACAGAACTGCAATCTTACATCCATCCACTAGCTCCTACAGTCATACTAGACCCTAGCAGGGGGAACAAAGGCCTCCTAAATTCATATGGCCATTGGGCAACAACATGGCAGGTGGCTCATGTTGTTCCCTACCACATAAGACTGTACCAAGGGCAGTTTTGGTTTATTTATCATGTATAAAAGCAATATTGGATAATTTGCTATTCAGAACAACGAGATTGACTCTACAGAGACTGACTTTCAAAGAACCGAAACAATACTAACTGATTTCTGCATCAGTCAGAATTAATCAGTGCAGCTCCATTCTGAATATAAAATATCCAGTACCTGCAGTAATACATTTGCAATGAACATAGCTAAAAATCTATTTACAACGCAAACTGAGGAAAAGAAACAGAAGAAATCTGAGGAAAATCAGAAACTGATAACAGAAGGAAAACAAAACAAACCCACCCGATTTATTAAATTCTAATATAGAATAAAAACTATACCTCCATGTCCTCAATAAAAATTCAGAACACATAGCCATGAGCAAACTGCTGATTTATGGTGGAAGCATGCTACAACATATTTGTGGATTGCACACACACAGATGGAAATCATGTAACTCTCAATTGGATTTTTTGTCCCTCCTTGGTGAGTTAACACTGGCTAGCTGCCAGGTGTCTACCCAGTCACTGTATCACTCCTCCCCAACAGGAAATACAATAGAAAAGCTCATGGGTGATATGATAACAGAGATCAATTACCCATTACCGTCAAGGGCAAAACAGACTTGAATTGGGGAAATGAATTTATTATCAATTAATAACAGAGTAGGATAGTGAGCAATAGAAACCAAACTAAAAACACAGCAGGTAAGGAGATTCTCCTCCCCCTCTACTCTGCTCTGCTGAGACCACACCTGGAATACTGTATCCAGTTTTGGGCTCCCCAATTCAAGAGAGACAGGGACCTACTGGAGAGAGTCCAACGGATAGCTACAAGTATGACCAAGGGACTTGAACACCTCTCCTATGAGGAAAGGCTGAGAACTTGGGCTGTTTAGTCTTGAGACAAGAAAGCTGAGAGGGGATCTTATTAACGTCGACAAATATCTGAGGAGGAGGTGTCACATGACAGGGGACAGTCTTTTTTCTGTGGTGCCCTGTAATAAGACAAGGAATAGCGGGTATAAGCTAGAACATAGAAAGTTCCACCTCAACATGAAGAGAACATGTGTGACCTGCCCTGGGTGATCCTGCTCTGGCAGAGGGGTTGGACTAGGTGATCTCTATAGGTCTGTTCCAACCCCTAACATTCTATGATTCTATGAACACCTTTCCCCCACCCCTCCATTCTTCCCAGACTCAATTCCACTCCCAGCTCTTCTACCTCCTCCTCCCAAGCAGGGAAGGGGCATGGGGAAGGGGGACTGCACTCAGGCCATAACACTTTTTCTCTGTTAGAAAATCTGCTCCAGTGTGGGTTTCTCACCATGAGCTGCACCTTCCTTCAGGGTATGTACACCTGCTGCATCATAAGAGTCCTCCACAGGCTGCAGATGGATACCTGTTCCACTGTGGTCCTTGATGGTCTGCAGGGAGACAACCTGCTGCACCATGGTCCTCTCCAGAGGCTGCAGTGGAATCTCTGCTCTGGCACCTGGAGCACCATCTCCTCATCTGTCTTCAATGACCTTGGTGTCTGCAGAGTTGTTTCTCTCATGTACTCTCACTCCTCTCTCCAAGCTACAGCCGTGTACTGTTTTTTACCCTTTCTCAAATATGTTATCACAGAGGTACTACAGGTACTATCACTACTATCACGGTCACTGATGGGCTCAGCTGTGGCCAGGTGTGGATCTGTGTTGGAGCCAGCTGGAACAGGCTCTGTCTGACACAGGGGCCACTCCTGATAGCTTCACACAGAAGCCACCTCTGCATCTCCTCACTACCAAAACTTTGCCACATGAACCTAATACACCCTCGAAAGAGAAATTCTTCTGGCAGTGGAGAAGCCTGAATCTAGCAATGAACACTGTGATTCTTTGAATACTTAAAAACATGTGAGCAGGAACATGTACACCCCACTATTACCTCTGTCTTTCTCCTCTTTCATAGACAGTTTTGAAATTCTGTGATAAGGTTTTCAAAACAAACCAAAAAAGGACAAATACTACATCTACTAAAACAACTAAATTGGACAATTGTTTGAAAACCTTGTACCATTACAGTTTTCCTAATCCCACCACACTCCAGACGGATTAGATCATGGAATCATAGAATCATTTTGGTTGGAAGACACCTTTAAGATCATGAAGTCCAACCATTAACACAGGACTGCCAGGTCACTACTAAACCACGTCTCTAAGCACCACATCTGTATTTCTTTAAAATACCTCCAAGGATGGTAACTTCACCACTTCGCTGGCAAGCCTGTTCCAGTGCTTTACAACTCTTCTGGTGGAGAATTTTTTCCTAATATCCAACCTAAACCTGCCCCTGTGTAACTTGAAGGCTTTTCCTCTTTGTCCTGTTGCTTGTTACTTTGGAGAAGAGACCAACCCCCAACTCACTACGGCCTTCTTTTAGGGAGTTGTACAGAGTGATAAGGCCTCCCCTGATTCCCCTTTTTCTCCAGGCTAAATCACCTCAGTTCCTTCCCTCTTTCCTCCTAAGACATGTTCTCTAGACCCTTCACCAGCTTCGCTGCCCTTCTTTGGACATGCTCGAGCACCTCAGTGTCCTGCTTCTAGTGACAAGCCCAAAACTGAACACAGTATTCAAGGTGCAGCCTCACCAGTGCCGAGTACAGGGGGACAATCACTTCCCTATTCGTGATGGCCACCCTGCTTCTGATACAAGCCAGGATGGTGTTGGCCTGCTTGGCCACCTGGACACACCAATGCATCTTTTCATTCTTGGGGTATGGTTGCCTTTTATGCCACTTTAAATAATTACTTCCTTGCTTTACCACTTAGAAATGAAAATTGAGTATTTCAGCACAGGAAAGAGGTAACATTTATGAACACATTTTCCTGTGCTGTTCATGAGTTATGTACATCATCTTCAGAGTATATGCCTTCTATGAGAAGGGCCTTCTCAAAAAGTTCCTCTGTTCAAAGGTCAGAGAGGGAGAATGCAAATTCTTAGTGCAATGCTTACTATGGTTTATGGTATAAATATCTGTGTTTGTAGATATAATATATGTATATTGTTCTGTTGCCTTCAACATACGATTTAAGTGGAGCTAGGCAGAAGTTTCAGATAAGTGATTGTTTACCCCATCTGAATAATGTTTTGGTAAAAACAGCTGTTGGTTAAAATTTGGCTTCAGTCTTCACTTAGTGAAGCATTTTACTATGTATCTTAATATGTATCTTACTTTAGCATTTACTGTCATACAGGTTACAGTACTGCTGTCTGAGAGCTCAGCAGTGTTGAACTTTTTTTTCTGTAGGTATTGTAAGTCCAGTAAATGTTTGAGGGTGAGGAAGTTCAGTTCCTGCACAGCTGAGCTTCTGAACAGCCTTTCTGTACCAAGCTATGCACACACACAGACAGAGCCAGTATTCTCAGCCCATGCGTTGTGGGGTTTGCAGATGCCCTGTTGTGTGTCTTTTAGTGAACAACATTAATGCCATAGAGATACCTACCTAAAGCCAGAATGTAATAACATAAATATAGGTGGAAGAAGCTAGTGAACTGGGTCTTCTGAAATAGGACCTTGTTCAGGTCACATTGCCTAAAGATCCAAAGGATTACTTTTTATGTTGTTAGAGAGGCTGGCTGTCTTTTTGTCTGTCTGATGTTTGGGGATTTTTTAAGCCTCAGTTCCAGATGTAATTGATACTCAACATTTTCCTTCTGCAATTGATAGAGTCCCTATCTCAGCACTTTGGAAGATCATGCTGCCGAATTAGAAGCTTAACTCAAAGCATTTAATTTTCAGTGATTCTGCCCAACATGACGGCTACTAAACTTCTGATGATGTGCAGTTTGGCTTGCAGATAATAGAGAAAAGGTGGCATTGTCCCGCCTTTCTTATCTTTTCTTTGTGACTCTCAAACACATTAAAAATATGTAAAGAAACAAGCTTTCACAAAAACTGAATAGTCAACAGATTCGTAGCATCCTGTGAAAAATATGGGCACTATTCCTGGGTCCTTCATGTGCATTTTTTCTGCAACTTAATGAAGATTAGAGTATCTCTAAGCATAATGTGAAATATTACTGAAGTATAATTACATTTTCTTGCTCAAAAGTGCAGCCATTTATAATAGCTATTATGGTTTCTAAATGTGTTTATTACAGAGAATTTGCCGAGGAAAAAAAAAAAAAACATAATTACTTAGCTCCATGATGTGTCTGATTCAAAAAAAATCAGTAACAACCTACTGTTGGGTTTATTGTAATTTTCATTAAAGCAGCTGGTATTGGCCATTCTCAGAGTAAGGATATGAACTGTTGTTTTGATACAATACAATAATTCCTGTTTTCCTCTGAAACCATCTGTTTCTACCTCTGTTCTCAGTATTTTTAGCATTGGTGAGAAATAGTGTAACACTCATGAATATTCACAAAAGCTCTGAGTTTCTGTGTAAGTTTCATAGAATTTGATTTACTTGTTTTAGCTGAGTTAACTTAATACAGGAGGCTATACTGAAGTTTTAGTTTGTTTCCAACACAAAAATAAGAACTTTTAAGGAATGCCCGTGAGTAGGATAGGACGGTCTAGCAGAAACAATGCAATTTGCAGGGTTTGGGTTTGGTTTAGTTTTTGTTTTGTTTTGTTTTGTTTTTACTTTCAGTTGAAACATTATGTAGACATTCAACCTCAGAAGTAAACTTGATAGTATAACTAGGACTTCTCATCAAAAAGTCATGAAGTGGATTTTTTGCAGCAGCACCAGAAAGAAGTACACAGTTAAGTGAATGGATGCCCACTTTAAGCTACATTTAAGCATGTCTTAGATCAAATGAGATAAAAATATAACTCGTACATTCAAAACTTTATAGAGTGGTAGCAAACTTTTGATTACAAGATACTCAGAATAATTAATTTCCTTGCTCAGAATGCAAATAGCCCCCCTGATCTGACAGGCTTGGAGGAATGTGTGAAGGCCATTTTCTTTTTTCAGCACTATTCACAAATCCCTGAAATTGCTGTAGTTAAAATATTGCTAAGGAGTAACTCAATTACCTTCAAAGGGATTTTGCTACTTCACAGTTTAACATTTTAAGATGGCACCAGTTATCAAATGATCTCCTCTTCCTTGTCCCTTAGTGTTTTTCTCCTTCCTGGACATAGTAGAGAACCAACATTGATAGATCTGCACACTTGGAGTTTTATGCTGAAAGTCATATTCTAGCATGAAAATTGAAGTTTTGCATACATTCAAAATGTAGGGATCTGGTTTGCAATCCTGATTGTTATTGAGGTGACTGAATAGTCCTCTCTAAATAATAATTCAGATTACTGAAAATAGGAGAGAGGATCTCAAGAGAATTAATTGAACAACATTTTCAAAAGAGGAAAGCTGAGTCACTTCACTTTCTTTCATATTGGCTTCTGCAATAATAATGCAATTTTTTCTCTATTATATGAAGAGTTCCCAAAACTTTGTTCTAATCAGATCATTTGAGTTAGTGAAATTAAGAGAATATGAAAAAGCAAGACTTCTATGGATAGAAGGCCAGTTAGGAGATTAGTTTGAGAACAGGAACATTAAAGAAGGGAATATTCAAGGAACTGTTTCTTGTGCTCTCTTTGATCAACATTCACTACTTAAAATATAGATATAATAATGAAAAGAAAAAAAAAAGTCTTTGCACTAATCTTTTAAAATAAGCTATAAAAATTGTACGTACTCTTCAAAGGAATCCTTCCTTTTATGTGATGCTGACATGATATGGATATCTCAGCCCAGTTATTTGGATAGTAGTTATCATGAGTAAACACCATATCATTTACTGCATAAATGTTGCAATTAATTGACAGTATCATTTTTAGCTCCAGCAATAACCATTGCTGCTTTTTTACAAAATGTAATATGATAATTGATGCTGAAATTTGCTTATAGTATGCACACAGATTTAATGGCTGTACAGAATTGCTGTGTGATAAGGAGGCCCAAGACACCATTAGGGACCTTCGAATTTGTTTTATGCAAATACTTGGGAGGCAGTGCATTCAAATCTACAACAAATCAGCAATAAATACAAGCAGGAAAAGTCTCACTGAGAAATAACCGCATTTTTCACTGCTTTTCTGTCGATCAGGGACAAGAATAGATCTGTTGGGTCTTAGTCTTATTTTCTATCCTATGTGGTATACACTTTTCAATAGCAATTTTTTTTTCCTGAAACCAGTGTTGTTGGAGTGTGGTTTGAAGAAGATTTTTTTTTTTTTGAGGATATTGGATATTGTAAAGTCTTTACAGAGGCTCTTTGTAAACATTTTTTGCCTACTTTTGAAGGTGAAAAATAGAATAGCAACAGCAATATAGCAAATAGAATGCAGCAGCAAGAGCGAATCAAATATAATCTCTAGAGTACTTACAATATTATGCACATTCTTTTTTTTTTTTAATGAAAACCTGCTATAAAATCAGTTTGCCATACCATAGAGGTATTATAAATCATGCCTAAATTTAAATTGAATCCTTTTTCATGCAATCACTCCTAAATTTGGAATGATTTTAGATTAGAGATGCAAAAAAAAAAATACTGTAACATTTCAATTTGAAGTAAATTTGACATGTTTTTACTATTTTTGCTTACTTTCAGTCTTTCTACATTGCACAGTGTAAGTTATGTGAGATCGGAGTGTATGTGGCTATCATTTTTTAGTCAGGATGATAATAACAAAATGGACTGTTCAGAATTTTTGTTCTTTTTGCAGGCCTTTTTCTCCTAACATTTGGGAAGGAAAATGCAAAGACGTTTTTAAAAACTATGTTATGACATTTTTTATTATTAAATAAGTAAAACACCTAGACAAATTAATGAACATTTTTTATGTCATATTCAGTGTTGCTTGAGAAATAAAATTCTTGTGACTAGAAACTGAGGAGAGTAAGTTTTCTGTGCTGGTGCATAAAAAGGAATAGGTGGGGAGTTAAGGAGACATAAAATAATGAGTTATCTATCCATCAGGACACTTTTGAGGACTCTATAAGAGGTGTATATTCTTCTAATAAATAAAAATGTTGATTTTGTTGGTAGATGCACTAGTAGCCATCTTCCTATACTCATATAGAAAGAGAAGGTGGAGTTATGAGAAGGTGGAATTACTGAATGCCTCCTTTGCTTCAGTCTTCACTGCTAAGACCAGCCCTCAGGAATCTCAGACCCTTGAAGTAAGAGAGAAAGTTTGGAGGGAAGAACTCTTTCTACTGGTCAGTGAGGATTGGGTTAGAAATCACTTGAGTAAACTGAACGTACACAAATTCATGGGCCCCCATGGGCTGCACCCACAAGTACTGAGGGAGCTGGCTGATGATGTTGCTCTACCACTATCCATCATTTTTGAAAGAACATGGGAGAACAGGATAGATTCCTGAGGACTGGAGGAGAGCCAGTGTCATTCCAGTCTTCAAAAAGGGCAAGAAGGAAGACCTTGGTAATTACAGAGCAGTCAGCCTCACCTCCATCCCTGGAAAATTGATGGAGCAGCTCATTCTGGAGATCATATCTCAGAGTAACTCCATGCACCAGTACAGGTTGACCTGCTGGAAAGCAGCTCCATGGAGAAGGACCTTGGAGTCCTGGTGGACGATAAGTTATCCAAGGGACAGCAATGTGCCTTTGGGGCCAGGAAGGCCAATGGTATCCTGGGGTGCATAAAGAAAAGTGTGGCCAGCAGGTGGAGGGAGGCTCTCCTCCCCCTCTACTCTTCACTGGTGAGAACACATCTGGAGTATTGTTTCTAGTTCTGGTCTCTCCAGTTCAAGAAAAATGCTAGAGAGAGTCCAATGGAGGGCTATGAAGATTAAGGGACTAGAACATCTCTCTTGGGAGGAAAGGCTGAGAGGCCTGAGTCTGTTTAGTCTGGGGAAAAGTGAGAGGGGATCTTATTAATATTCACAAATATCTGAAGGGTGGGTGTCAAGTAGAAGGGTCCAGTCTCTTTTCACTGGTTCCCTATGATAGAACAAGGGGCAATGGTCACAAACTGTACCACAGGAAGAATTTGCACCTCATGAGGAAAATTTCTTTACCGTGAGAGTAATAGAGCCTGGAACAGGCTGTCCAGAAAGGTTCTGGAGTCTCCTTCTCTAGAGAGTTTCAAAACCCACCTGGATCTGTTCCTGTGTGGCCTGCCTTGGGTGGTCCTGCTCTGGCAGCGGGGTTGGACTCGATGATCTCCAGGGGTCCCTTCCAACCCCTACCATTCTATGATTCTATAATCCTATGATAATAACAAAATTGCTATCTAAACCAATTAAAATCTTACCATATTTCAGGTTAAAGGAAGACAGAAATTGTAATTTATGTATAGAGATAAAGCCTAAATACATACATGGTTTAGGTATTTACAGCATATTCTTGTGTGCCCAGTATGCATATCAGCACATACTAAAAAGGTAATGGGAAGGAGAAAATGGGTCTTTGGGGCAGGCCAGAGATCATATAATCAAATATCTGGCTTAAACCAAGGACCCTGGATGAGGGCATGTGCTCATCACACACACATTTTGTGCTTTAGTGGCCAAGTTTGCTATCTAAACAGAATATTTATAGCTCTTTGGAGTACAGAATTTTGGGATTTATTGTAGAATGTTTCACAGCAGATCTGTGGGACCTAAATCCAATACAACTAGTGCTAAGACTTCATGAGGGTTACAGAAGCACATGTAGTGTATTGTACAAGGTACACTCTCTGGTTTAGTTACTAATCCTACAGGTATTGCTATAGTATCAACACATCTTTTTGAAGTAAATGCTGCCTCATACTAGGAAAAAAAAACCCCGAAATTGATTTAGCAACTCTTGTGCAATATTTGATTTCAGTTAGAAACCTCTGAAGTGTATTTAGTCTTAGATCCTTTTATATCTGACACTTACGAGACAGAATTTCCTTTCCAAGACTCATAAATGTAAATTGTGGAAGCAATGACATCTCTACCATTTAACCCTAGAGGGGTTTCAGCCTTTTCAGTTGTTAACCAGGTTAAGGGATTGTGATCTGTCAACTAAATGAAGCATCTGTAAAAGTAATACTTTAAAACTCCCTAGAGACCACATCTTGTAAAACGTGTCATCATTATGGCTGCACATTCATAGTCTCTAGACAGCAATGCTTTATGTACACTACTGGAGTTTCTTCTTACTGACATCTTCAGTTAACACAGAATGCAAGCATTGCAGTCCTCTACATAAAAAAGCAGATCATAAAATAATCGTTTCTAGGCAGAATCCAACACACTGTCAATAGGGAGTAAGTTGCCCGTCATTGTCATGTGAAGCTGAAAATCATGTATATACTTCTGTAAGAAAATCTATGCTTAATGACCACACTGATTTTTTCATTGTTTCTTCAAGTACTTCTGGAGATCATATCTCAGAGTAACTCCATGCACCAGTACAGGTTGACCTGCTGGAAAGCAGCTCCATGGAGAAGGACCTTGGAGTCCTGGTGGACGATAAGTCATTGTTTCTTCAAGTACTTCTTCATACTTTTTTATTAGTTTTTATTTGTATTACCAGTACAATTCAAAAATATTTGTAGTGACCTTAATACAAATAGGTCTACATAAACAAAAAACCCCAACCCAGTCAGGTGAGAGCAGTCACAGTACTATTTACAGGAATGCTGTATGACTTGTCTTAATTATTTTACAATGAGTTTCACTGACTTTCAAGACAAACTTGAACTGGATAGGTGCTTAAATTTAAAATGCTGGAAAACATAAATGGACATTTTCTTTCAGGGATAATGCTTAGGTGCTTTCTTGGAACTTTTCAGATAAATCCAACCTGTCATTTGAAATCAGTGTAAGAGACTGACATCACTAAAAACATTTCTGTAAATGACATTCAAGCAGATGCAGAAATACCTGGTGATGAATGTTTTGAATTGCTATGACCTGTATATGTGACCAAATTACTTAATGTGCAACAAAAAGTGTCCTGAGTGAGAGTGTTAGATGACATTAAAACTGAATTCCAAGTAAAACAGAGTGGAATGTTCATTTATCACAGTTTGCTTAAATTAAGAAATTTAAGATAGAAAAATATGTTCAGTATTCTTTTCTAATGTGGGAGAGTGGAAGTAAAGCCATAGTGCTGAGTTACAGGGCAGAGTAGCCCAGTTGGAGAAGATTCAAAGGTGAAAAACAAGAACAGCTGGAGGTTGTAGGAAGAATTTCTTCTTAGAGAACGCGAACAAAGCAAAGTTGTTAGAGATGACATTGTTGTCTAAAAGCTGCTGAAGGGAGCAGAAGAAGTTGTTGTTGCCTGAGTATATCTAAAATAAGACAAGTACAAATGGATTACAAATGCACTGAAAATATGAGAAGGGACCACATAAGTTACTTATGACAGACCTTTGCCTGGATAAAATTATTCTTTCTACAGGTGTAAGTGTGTTTATACTGTTCCTACAAGTAGCAACAAACAGCTAACGAAGGAAACCTTTTTGGACTTTGTCGTCACTAGAGAGAAGTGTACATCTATTTGTATGTAATACTCCTCTTTCTCCTCTCCCTAGAAAACACAATAGTGTTTTTAGTGGTCAGAAATGCCTTGACCTTGGAAACTGGTGTTTGGGCTGATGTCAGTTCCTGAAGAAAGAATGTAGCTTTTATTTTATTTATTTTTTGCTAATGCAAGGAAGAAGCTGTTCTTGCAGTTTCACCAATGATGCTGAAACACAAAACAGTGAGGAAAATAGTATAATCCTCAGTCCTTGTAAGATGACCACTTAAGATAAAATATGTTCTGTGCCACAGCTGTTCTCAACTAAGTAATTTTACTCCTCAGACCTTGTATGTAGAATCTCCGTGCAGTCAATCTGTCCAGTGATGAACAACACAATGATAACATCTTTGGTGGAAACTACTCAAGGAAAAAAAAAAAAAAAAAAAAAAAAAAAAGTGAGATTGCTATTTATAATCTCTATCTGTTGTCCTTGCATTCTGTAGCCCGTTAGCTTTTTTCT
>JAAGNO010020540.1:0-40265 GCA_033439905.1 Ceryle rudis | reverse complement strand
CCCCTTTCCCCTTTCCCCTTTCCCCTTTCCCCTTTCCCCTTTCCCCTTTTCTTCTTCCAGCTTCATTGAAGAGGTGATTAAGTTTAGCACTGATGGAACAGTTGTTCTATAGGCATGAAAGTGGATATTGATTAGCTCCAGAGAATATGAGTCCACAAATGCAGGAAGATGCTGCATTTGTTGCAAGAAGTTGCAACTCTTAAATATACTTGGAAACTCGTAAACCAGCGATAATAGGTACATGGGCAATATGCTATAGTATGTTACCTCTAAGTGCGGTGAATGGACATGTAGGTATATCTGGCCCAACACGCTATAGTAGGACTTCATAAAAACTGCGTGATTTTAAAATTGAAGTAGTATGCTGTGATCAGTTAACCTTGACTGTCTGCCAGGTGCCCACCAAGCTGCTCTCTCACTCTGTGTCCTCAGCAGAACAAGAGGAGAAAGTAAGGAGAAAAAGCTCACGGGTTGAGAGGAGAAGAGTGAGATTGCTCACTCATTACCATCATGGTCAAAACAGACTCAACTTGGGGAACACTTATTTAATTTATTGTCAGTTAGAAATAAAATAGGATAGTGAGAAACAAAACCAAAATTAAAATCACTTTCCCTCCACCTCTCCCTTCTACCCAGGCTCAACTTTACTTCTTCATTCCCAGCTCTTCTACTTCTTCCTCCTGAGTGGTGCAGGGAGATGGGAAATGGGGGTTGTTGTCAGTTCATAACACTTTCTCTCCACTGCTCCTTCCTTCTTACACTCTTCCCATACTCCATTGTGGGCTCCTTTCCACGGGATACAGTCCTTCAGAAAGTGTTCCAACACAGGTTCTTCCTACAGACTGCAATTCTTGAAGAACTGTTCCAGCATGGGTCCTTGCCAGTGGGGTACAGTCCTGCAGGAACCAACTGCTACAGTGTGGGTTTTCCACGGGCCATAGTTCCTGCTGGAAAACCTGCTCCTTCATGGGCTTCTCTCCATAGGCTGCAGCTCATGCCAGGAGCCTGCTCTGGTGTGGACTTCTTTCCACAGGCTTTATCTGCTGCCGGGAACCTACTCTGATGTGACCTCTCCATGGGCTGCAGCTTCCTTCAGGGTATATCCACCTGCTGCAGCATGGGGTCCTCCATGGGCTGCAGGTGGATATTTGCTCCTTTGTTAATCTTCATGGGCTGCAGGGGGACAACCTGTATCACCATGGTGTTCTCCATGGGTTGCAGGGGAATCTCTGCTCCAGTGCCTGGAAACACCTAATCCACCTCCTCCTTCTTTGACCTTGGTTTCTGCAGGGTTGTTTTTCTCACATTTTTCTTACTCCTCTCACAGCTGATTCACAATGTTTTTACTCTTTCTTAAATATATTATCACAGAGGCAGCATTAGCATTACTGACTGGCTTAGCTTTGGCCAGCAGTGGGTCTGTTTTGGAGCTGTCTTTGAATTGGCTCTGTCTCACGTGCCACCCCTGCAGCCAGCCTGCTACCAAACCCTTGCCACATAAACCAAATACAAGTGCCTGAGGAGCTATCACTTCAGTACACTCCATTTGCATTAACTTTTACTTGTGTCATCATATCACTAAATCCCAACAATTAAGGGGAAACTAACCTTTGCAATTAATAAGACTTTGTATGACCACTGTCCTAATTTCAAGAAGTGATGCTTTCTGCAAATCTTAAGTATCTGCCTAAGTGAACATTTTACTGCTTTCTTCAGTGTCTTTCTTAAGGCAGAAGATGGAAGTAACTGGATGGTGGACTCTGGTGCTACTACAAAGGAACCAGTAATAATACCAATCATCTTTTTGGTTTCTTTACTTCTTCTTTTCGTCCTTCCCTTTTATGTACCGTATCTCCAAATGCTTAAGCTTTAAGGATCTGATAATTTAAAGGAAGGTTGGCCAGTACTGTTGCTTGAAGGAGAGAGTTCAGGATGTATAAAAAGAAAAATCTTCTGAAGTAACACTGGATGTTTTCAATATTTATGACAAATTTAGGAAAAAAGTACTGAAAGTATGTCATTTATGTGTCTTTGATTCTAATTTTCTACATTAAAATTCCATGATAGTAGTTCAGTCACAATATATGCCTGTCATAGCTGTTACTATATTAAATGGTTACACAAATTCTTATTGCATGTCTCTCTTTCCTCAGGGTTTGCAGTGAGCTGCTTGTTGGGTTGGTCAGTTTAGCAAGGATAGTCTATGTGTACAACCATCTTGTTTCCTTTTAAATGAGTTGATGTACCTGGCAAAAGTATTTATCACTCAACCAATCTACTTTTCCTTTGCATTAGCTGTGCTGTATTTTGCCAGGAAAGCTAATTTATTGCATTTCATAGTGTCACAAGTTCAACCTGGAGTTCAGGAAGAATAGGATTGATTCTCTACTGAGTGCATGTGGAAATAGCATGAGCCATTTTATTATTGGTAATGGGAGTTGCTGATGGTAATACTGTATGTGTAGGTGTGAAAATAAAATTTGTAAATATGCAGGTTGCTAATATAAAGTAAGTGTAACCCTAAATGTAAGTTAAAAGTGGCATTCTAGTTGTTTTTCTATAGTTTATTTTGAGGTTGTGGTTACTGAGTAATACTGATCAAGAATTGTAATTCAGAGTAGCAAGCTTCTGCATCCTACAGTTAATAAGCTCTCAAAAATTTATTGTCTATTGCTCACGTTTTACTTCCGTTTGCAGTCATTAATCTTTGTGGCTTAGTGCTGTAGGTTTTAAGGCAGGAATGTGAGATGAGCTTCTGCAGTCAGTGCTTTAACCAAGTGAAATCTTACTCCATGTTCAGCTGAATGTTTTATTGAAGAAAATGTTGATTTAAGTACCATGTTTTGCAGCAAATTTTCAGTAGAAACTATGTTTAGAGTCTGCTGGCCCATTTTCCTTGGAATTTGTTTTCAAATACTATGTTTTCACATTTAATTGTGTGCCTGATATTAACATCTTGCTTAGTAATCTCAGTTCTCTAAGTTTTGCTGGATACCTGTACCTGGAACTTTAGTCATTGGACTACTCGTACTTTATGAAGCAAAACTGCATGGCAGTAGATGAAGCATATAATCACAACACAATGAGTTTAGGTGCATTTCCTCTTTTCAGGGCTCTCACAGGTTAGGTTGGTAAGTTTTTTGTGAAGTGAATGAACTAGTATCTTCTTGCAAAGGACTTGTGCCTATTTCAGTGAGAAATCTTAATTTTGTGGTTCCTAGGTGAACAAGTTGCTCTGGCAAATTTATAGTGATATGCTCTGAACTATGGACTCTAGAAATGCTATTCACTTTTCCTATAGTGTATTTCCAGTAGATGTCATTGTAATATCTATTCTTAATGGTCTTTCAGTGTGAAAAATAAGTGCTTGTTTTATTATTATTGGCTTAGTGTTACTGTAGTGAAGTTGTTTTATGCTCAGTGAATTGCAGAGTGTGGAACAAATATTACTTGGTTTGAGGTTTTGGTAGCTTGTATGTGTTGGTTATACACACAGCCCAAGCTAGTTTTGTGCTGAACTCATAAATATGGTATATTTTCTTAAAGTTAAAAATTCCTCTAGGTAAATGTTAATGTATTTATCAGGGTATTTTGAAACTTTGTTGTGTATTTACTGCTTTAACATATATGCACTCTTTAAAAATTTTGGGGAATAGCTTTGGGGTCGTTTATCTATTTTTGAACTGGCTGCCATTTTACCAAAGTTAATTTATACCATAGATCATAGCAGATTTTTAAAACTATACTCTTAGAAGATCAGATCATGGCTATTAGATTGCTATTTCAGCTGATATCAGTAATAGATTTCAGGGAAGCCTGAAGTGCTTTTGTTTGCAGATGCTTATTTCAACCTGCATGCCATCATTATCAAAATGATTTAAATTCTTTTAAATATTCAAATTGATATTTATGTGAACAAATAGATGAGCTTCAGAAAAACTGTTTTGTCTTTGTGCACTACTATTTTCTTTGTCTGACTGTCATATTACAAATTCTGTTGGAAAGAAATGATAAAACAAACTGATAATCCTGATTTTTGATGCTTTATGGGAAACATCTTATGGGCAAATCACTGGGAGGGTGATAAACATCATTAGAAAGCAGATATTATTTCTATTGGGGTTTTTTTGTGAATCTTTTTGATAAAGGATTAAGATAAACGTTGCAATAATTTATCCGAGGTTTTGGTTTTTAGTGGTAATATAATTAAGTTCACTGGGTTCAAAGAATTGGATTAAATTTGGAATTTAGAGTTGAAGGAGAGCTTTCTGTCATAGCTATGTAGAATAAAAAATTAGAAACTTCTGCTTTTTAGTGGCTTATGAGAGAAAGACTTGGAAAACTTATTAACTTGCTTGTCAGTGTTAAAGTTTCACTGATGGGATTGAGAGTTTCAGAAGATTGTTCTAGTCTTTCCAGTAATGGACGGCAGACAGCAGTTTTCTCTTTGTCCACTGAATTACCAGATGGGTGACTCTGGCAGTTGTTCTAAACTTTATGCTGGGTACAGGAATACTAAGAGGCATTCAGATTGAGATCTATGAAGGCCTGCCCTAACAGGCTTGTCCAATGTTCAAGTGTTGAGATTTGATGGGCTGCCTGCTGGAGCATCCTGAAATGGATTGGTTTTGTGTAGATTTGAAAACCAAATTTAAAATTGCTAAGTGCATAAATTCTTCCTCTTACCTACCTAAAACCCTTTGGTATGTAAAGTGGTTAGAAGTTAAAGCAGTGCCTGTCAAAAGCTGCAAGTGTTAGGCTTTGATGCTGTTTAGAGGCAAGATTGGTAAACTGATCCAACAACATTTACTTCTATTTCCAACTATATCCTTGTCCTGAGTCTGGTCCTTACCTCATCATTTGTGAACCCATTCAGTTAGAACAGAAAACTAGGACAAGAAAAGCATCGTTGCTTTGCTCAGTGGTGGTGGGAGTGTGAAGTGGGGGAGAAGAGGGGAATGAAGTAGAGGAAAGGAACCATCCCTGCTGAGGGCAGTGAGATGTTGACTATTCTAAGAGAGTTCTTCAAGATACCAGGCGTCAAACTTAGTTATTTAAGCTTTTGCACAGCAGCAGTGCTGCTCTTTGGGCCTGAAGGTTGGCAGTGAAAATGTCAGGTGTTGTTTCTGCTCACCCCCAAGTGAGCATTAGGAGCTGACACTTATTAAATATGAAAGAGTCGTGACAGATAATCTTTAGGTAATATGTGACTTTTGAAAGCAGATTAGTGCTTGTCTTTCTGATAGTCTGTCTCATAGAACAAGCAAAGTCTGTTCTTGGTACTGCTGTTCTCAGCAGACGGATATATAAACATAGCTGAAATAGTATTTTTGAGTCTGATCCCTTTTCAAACAGAAAAAATTAGTCTTTTTAGCAAACAAAATATACATACCATATTTTAGTCAGTAGTGCGGTATGAATTCAAAGCATATTACTTTGTCTTGATTTAATAATATTAAATAGTTTATGTTTACTGAATATACAGTGCAAATTCTCAACATTATTTTGAAGTGTGTCCTTTTAACTGTAAATCTGAGAGGTGTTGGGTATTGCAATATTTGTAATTCACTCTAGTTTTGTAAATAGGTGGCAAGTTTGTAAGTTGGTATGGTAAGTGGAGCTTGTTCATAGCTTTATGTGTGAGGCAGAATGTTTGCTGCAGGGTGCAAAAGTTTGTTGTCTCTCTACGTTTTAATTGGCTAAAAAGCCAAGTCTACTGAAACTTGTGAGGAATGTAAACACATTAAATATCCCAAATGAAATGGCGATCTTGAATCAGTTAATATATATTTGTGTGTCTGGAGGGCGTGTGTGTGTAGGGGACAAGTGCAAAGTATTTAGCCAAAAGGAGAAAAAAACCCTTATATAATAGAATACTAAAGAAGCTATGCCATTATTGGAAGTTTACAGTATTTTTCAGTATTTATAACTATATCTAGAAGAGGGTAGATTTAGTTCAGAAATTAGGAAGAAATTTTTCACTGTGAGGGTAGTGAAACACTGGAACAGATTGCCCAGAGGGGTGGATGCCTTCTCCCTGGAAGTGTTGCAAGACCAGGTTGGATGGGCTTTGAGCAACCTGGTCTGGTGGGAGGGTGTCCCGGACCATGTCAGGAGGGTTGGAACTAGATGATCTTTAAGGTCCCTTCCAACCCAAACCATTCTATGATTCTATGTACACTGGTTTTCCACTTTTCTTGGATAAAGTGCAGGGATACTAAACTTAGTCCACTCAATGCCACTTGATATAACCTGTGGATTTATTGCTATGAGCTAAAGCTCAGAATTTAATGGTATTCTAAAATAGACTAGGCATTTTAAATAGATAATGAGAATATGAGCAGCTTTATCTTTTTCTTTGTATGTTTTTGCTTTGCATTTATTCTGGAATTTTATGCCCATTATATGAAGTGTTTTGTATTGTCCACTGTAATCCATTTCACTGAATTATTGGGAATATTGCTTCTATTTAATCTCATATTCTCTCTATCCTAAATACCGTATATCCTGTATCCTTTGAAATGCTTACTGCACAAATTGGTTTGTCTTTCCAAGGAGAGGAAATAATGTATCAAGGTGCTTATGTCAGTTAAGTAAGATGTAGATAAATTTCATTTGTGGGGAAAAGGGCTGAAGTTTTTTATGTGGTGGAGTGTATATGTGAGTGCTGAAACAGTGCTAGTGAAATGATTTGGGTTTTTCCACCATGGCTTATAATGAGACAACTGGGAGTAAATGGAATTGTAGAGAAGCATAAAGCTGTGACATTACATTTATTTGCTATTTATGGTAAATTAGTGTGCAGTGTTTTCTGATAAACTTCTCAGTTTTGTCACTTTTTCTATCTGTTGGTGATCTCAGAAATTGTCTTCGAAGATTTAGGCCTATTTGTTTTCATGTCCTTAGGGAAATGCTACCAGTGGAGTGTCTCTGTCTCATGAGAGGCACAGTGACTGAGCATGCAGAATCTCTTGAGGAGCAAACTGTGGCTGCAAGAGTAGTGGGAAATAGTAGTCAGCCTAAACTAGTGAGGATGTTGGTTTTGCAGCCTTTTTTGTCAGGTTCTCAATGTGTTGTCATAAATGCAGTCCTTTCCTAAAATAAAGAAGAAATTCTTTCTGACTACAGTTATATAAATTTGTCTTTTATTACCCAAAATGATTAAAAGTTATCTGTAGATGCTGAATCTCTGTTAGAGTTGCCTGGTGGTGAAATTGTTGATTTAAACCATCTTTGAATTGAGAACACTTCTATAGCACTCGATAGGATGAGTTAATGGAACTACTGTAAATCATCATGCTGTGGTCTGCTTAAAGCTTAAATTTTAGATTTTTTTAAAATGCATATGCAATTTTTAGATTTATTTTAGTCAATAATTTGATATGTAATAGAGATATAATAGGATAAATCCAGTTTTGGTTACTGGTGCAAGAGGGTGGGATAAAAGTCTTAATTTTTCTTTTTTCATTTGTATATAGAAGTCTATAATAATATACACCAAAGCAGAGATCCTTGAAAACAAAAAAAAAATTCACTGTAATGAGCCTGTTGTAAACATTTGTAGCATATTAAGACCCTTCATTTAAGTAATGTTTATAAATTTTATTTATTATGCAAGATGCGCATATTAAAAAGAATTCCTGAAATGGGCAAGTGGGGAATACAGTGTCAATAGTCAACTTAGCCTCTGGAAAAGCTATGCTTAAAAGTACTATAAAGAAAAGGGGATTTTGCCTTAGTTTATTTCCTTATGATGAACAAAGGTTAGTATTTTCCTGATGTTTCATGTTCCATGATTTTTTTTAACCTTTTTTCAGTTGTATCTTGTGTTAAGGGTTTAGAGAAGAATGAATTTCTACAGAATTTCTACTGCTCAAGGTTCAAAGTATTGTATTTTGCTACACTTAGCTTCTTTTATAAGCAGCATGATGAACTTTATTTAATATTCAGTGTATAATCTCAAATCAGATTTTCTGTGTGGCATGATATCTTAAAAATTAAAAACATACTTAAGGAGTATCTTTCTTTCCAGTTTTAAATTAATTATAGAAAAAAAAACTCAAAACAAACCAAACACTAAGACCAAGCGGCATTTTCTTCTATTTTCTGTGCCACTCTTGAGGCTGCATAATGATACTGGGCAGCAGTAGGAGTTTCTTTGGACCTGTGTTTTTTCCCTAAGCAGTGTGATTTGCTTTACCATTTGAGGAATAAAGGTGTCTACTGCAAAGTTACTAATATGGGTACAACTTCAATTCCTCTTCTGATGAGGTGACCAAAATTACTTTTTTTGTTTTTCTTTGAAGGAGATAAATTATAATCTTCGAGTGTTTTTTTTTTTGTTTTTTGAACTGGTTTGACCTTAGTTTTTAGGCCTCCTGCCATTACCCCATGGTAAATGCTAAATTCAGTGAAATTCCCAGGGAAGCTCTGAAACGCCAAAATTCTAAAAATTACACAAGTTGTTTAGATTCTGTTGGGGATGGAGATTTGAAGTGGTGATTGAAATGCAAGAACTATTCAGATTTTTTGGTTTATTTTGTATGTATTGTTTTTGTCAAACCACGTTCTTTATTTTTTGATTTGTTGGCTAAACAGATGCCATTTTTTTTTTTTTCATTGCATGCCTCTGCACAAACTAAATCACAGCTTGAACAGTTAACTTCTACATAATTCTTTTGTTTTTTAAGTATCACAGCTCTTGTGTGATGCTTTTCATCTTTAGATCTCATAATTTACAAATCAAGGTAAGTACTGCTTTTATTTATAAACAATGGAAGGAGCTTTTTTTCAAGGACCTTTTGGTCTGGGTTTCATGTGCAATTAAGGCTGTGTTTGAACACAGTCTTTGAAGAATTGGTTTCATGTGTTTCTTCTGCTGAATGTAGAGGGGGGAGAGGGTGGTGTTTCCTATATTCTAAGGACAAGCTGTTGAGTGTGACGACTGGAAGGTAGTGAGTGTTACAAAAAAGCCAGTTGTCTGTTTCTAAGAAGGTAGAAGATGAGAGGTTATACAATTGGTGGTGATCTTCAAAATGAAGGAGAGAATTGCTTGTCTAAAAAGCAGCTTGAAAATTCCTTCTGTCTCTTCTGCCTCTTTGTCTTAAAGCCTCTCATTCACACTGTGAAACTATTCTTTCCTTTCTCGGATAGTTTTATTTATTGCCACAGCTAGAGAGGTGATATTACTTAGACGTGTCTTGTCAAATGGAAAAGTCATTTGTGTAGCACTTTAATTATGGTATTAATAATAGGGTATAGAGAAAAGTCCTTTTTTTCTGATGCTAGTAGAACTTGCTGAATATGGAGTTGTAATAGTCTGTTAGGACAACTTGAACACAAAAGAATTCACATTAGAAAAAAAGAAAGGATGTGGGATAAGAGAACCTTTTGTGACATACAAAAGGCATTCAGCATTTGAAATGTTCTTATTTTGTTGTTGCATTTCTGTAATGTTTCTATTCTTGTGACAACAAAGAACTCAGAATTGTCAGAATAAGAACATTGTTGAAATTGGGTGAATAAGTGAAGTTTGAGACTCATTCTCTGTCATAATTATGGCAAATGTAAACACAAAGGTGTGGATTCTTCATGTCCTGTGATGCAGCACGAAACTGCTGTGAGAGGAATCTTGTGTTCTTTCACAAGTTTGCAGTGTCACTTACTATTTTTATCCTATATTCTTTCATTTCTGTAACTTCAGTGTAACACTGTTAAGCTATCTAAACATAATGACCCGAGTAGTCACTACATTACCCTAGAGTGCTTACAGGTATGCTGGTAAGTTGCAGGCACACTATGGGTGCAGTCTGAGTAGGCTGGCTTCAGGACTGCATGTAATAATTGCGTTCTTATTGATGATGTGGTTTATGGCTGAGAGTTTATGCCGTTGTGAGAGTTACCAGAATGTGTAAAACTCTGGTATTGCTGCTATAGTTGGATATGCTGAAATTTGGTTTGTACAGGGAATAACATAATAATTCTTAACTGCAGGATTAAAGTTACTCTTTAACTGAAATATTCATGACCTAATTTAGATTGTATAGCAGGAAGAGTTTTCCCTGTTTGAGACAAACTGTAGTCTGTATATGAATTTTCTTTGAAAAGTGTGTGTAAAAAAATTGACTTTTAAGACGATTTCATCTGTTCATTAGTAGGATTTTTTTTTAGGTGAGGATAATAATGGATTGATTTACTTCATGAAAGTTCTGAGTTTGTTTTATTGTGATACTCTGGATGTGGCTGTTGTATGGGAAAAATAGCAGTACATTTTTAGCTTGTGCCAAGATGTCCATGACAGATGGTGTCTTGTCTGTCCAATATGAATTCTTCCCTCTCTATAAATATTGATTGGCATAAAAAATAAAAATGGTGTTCCATAGCTTTAAAAAAAAAGTGTCCTGGTTGATACAGGAGTGACTAAGGAATATTTATACAGGTCTTGGGCAGAACAGCACTGGTATGTGCGCAAATCAGTATCTGATCAAATCTAAATGGCCTGGTAGAAATCTGGCTCACATCAGTCTCTTTTCAGTTTTGCCCTGGAATAGAATGGGAGGTAATGGTAGCAAGGTGAAACACAGGAAGTTCCACCTCAACATGGGGAAAAACTTCTTCACTGTGAGAATGACAGAGCTTGGAACAGGTTGCCCAGAGAGGTTCTGGAGTCTCCTTCTCTAGAAACTTGCAAGACCTGCCTGGATCTCTTCCTGTGTGGCCTGCCCTGGGTGTTTCTGAATTGGCAGGAGGGTTGGACTTGATGATCTCTAGAGGTCCCTTCCAACCCCTACCATTCTATTATTCTATGATCAGACAGACAAAAGAAGAAAATAGGTGCGTGGTTTGTGAAATAATACTTAAACAGTCCCTATAAGTGTTTTTGTGGTAATAATGTTCTTTAGCAGAAGCTGAAGTGTGTAACATCATTAATGCATGTGTGAAGATGGGCAACTTCTACTTTTTGGGCATTGTGGATGTTCTATGCTACTTTCAGAGGCCATGACAGATTCATTTGTCTGTCCTTTTCTGAAGACACCCTTTTAGCTTGAGTGATAACCAGCTCTTCGGTGATGGACTTGGTAGAACTTCTTGTGCCCTTGTATGTGCTGCTTATCTTTCATTTTATAATTGCTGTCACATTTACAGAGCTCTGTCTTGTGCTGGGTCCCAAATAACTTGATTGTCTGATTCTTTGCAAGGTGTGTTGATAGAGCTGTGTCCTTGACTGCTGTCCTTACAAAGTCCTGCACAGAGATTTGCTTCTGGATGTTGACTAGGATATTGCTTGCGTTGTGTTTGTCAAAGAGTCCTAGCATGTAATTTTGTGTGATGTTCACATTAGTTACAGTTAAGTGCTGTTTTAAACTGACATTTAAGTGTTAGAACAAAGGAACTAAAACTTCTCACTAGTGAAAGCTCTTCTTTGTTACTGCTGCCCTTCTCACAGGGTTAGTTATGTTCATTTAAGTTTATTAACCTCCTCTGCTCTTAATGGTGGTACATAATCTACTTTCTTTGGGTGAATGAGTAAAAACAACCATATGGAATTCACAGAGCTTCTGCTGAGGTGTGCAGTTCCATTATTTTGGCTATCAGGTAATGCTAATGCTTTGCTTTAAGACAGCAGTTTTAAATATTCAGTGTATGAAATCCTTCATATTGTTAGGAAGGAATTTTTAGAAAAATATAGTCTTTAATCCTGACTTGATGTTCTGAACCATGGTCCTTTGTAGCTAAGCAAAAAGACACTTAGATTGCATTTCAAGTTCTGTCTTTTCTTTAGCAGATGGAAAACTCCACTGTGACCTGCAACACACTCATAGTGTTTTCCAATAGGGAATGTAAGAATTACTGTATGTGGAGAAAAGATTTGTCCAAGTTGGATTTGTTTATCAAGCAAATTGGTTTTTATACCTCAAGTGGTACTTGTTAATTCTTAAAATAAGTAAATGGCTGATCTGCAGAAAGAAGTAGTATTTAAATGTGTGGAGAAGACTGCATTAGAGTTGCAGTGTAGTTAATATGGCAGATTAAATGCACATCCTTTTATGCATGTAAAATGTCCTTATATTGCTTTAAAAAACTGAATTACCACTTGCATGGGGCAATTTCGTTCTAGGCAAGAAGCACTGCAATTAGTATGAAAGTAGGTTGTGCTCAGGAAAATATGTGTGTAAAATACAGATCTCAGTGGAAATAATTACAGAAAACCCAATGCTATGCTGTCGTTACATGCTGCAGGTTGAATATTGTGACAAGATCTAGCTGCTTTTGAGCTACATAGCAACTGACAGAAGTTTTTCTCTAATTTTGAAGTAAGTTGACCAAAACCATTGGTTAAACTGGAAGAAAATAGAATAACTACTAATTACAGTGCCCACAGAAAAGTTTTGTTTTCTTAAATTGTAGCAGCGTAGCAAAGTTTGAGTCTAGTTAAAATGAAAAGTCTTCTTCAACTGTCTTGGTTTTTATGTGTGAACAAACCTGATAAGCATCTGAAAAGCCCTTATTTCTAGCAGTCTATCCTCAGGAATTAGGCTGGGACACCTCCTGAGAACATGACTTCTGTATTTCTATAATGTTCACTAGTTGCTCAAGGAGTATAGAACAGAGATCTAGAGTTTGGCTAACAGTCTCTGCATAAGAGGCTAGAATCACATTCTCACTCTGCCAGTATTGTGTTTTGTCCGGTGCTATGGTAACAGGAGGAAAAGGTTGTAAAAACATTCTTTGCCGGAGAAGTGAGCAGACAGAGCTCTCAGGGCACATGGGGAACAAACCTATTGAACAAGGCAGTACTGGTTTTGCTTGGCAGTTTTCAGAGTGAACTTCTACTAACTTTCTCTCACTTCTTTTTGTTGGTCATGATAGTTTAGTTAGTCTTCATCTTTGGTTCTGTTATGGAGGGGTAATATTGAGTGTTACCACTACTGAGAGCAGATGGATAGTAAAGCAGAGGCCACCTTTCAGCAGGTTGAACATATTGATATGAGAACAAATTGACCTGTGGTGGTCCTCCTTCTGCTCTTTTTCTGGCAAGCTCTTCCAGTAACAGCGAGGAAAAAGGTTTGTGAGTTGTGATTTTTTTTCAGAGTCAGACAAGAGTTTATTTATGCCTGGTCATGTAAAAGGGTGCAAATGTGCATTTTGGATGGTAGGGCTCTGGCACGTGTGATGATGTTATTTTGGAGGTGCCAGAGACTTTGACCTTTAGATGGTTCTGCAGTAGGGAAGAAAGGCTATTCTGTTTGCTTGTTTGCTTAAAAGCAACAAAAGAAGTGGGAGATACTGGGGAACCCTTCATGGAGAAATACAAGGAAGCCTGTTCTGATTTCTTAGTTCTGCGCTTTAGAGCTGGTCAACTGCCACTGCAGCTCTCTCAGGCTCTGCTATTTGAGCATAGATCGCTATTTGTAATTTGCTACTGTGTTGCCAGGGGTTGTTTTGCTTCCTAGAGGAGTGTTGTATGTTGCAACTGTTGCGTGAAGGTTTCTTACTTTGATCTCCTTTTATATGAAACAAGATAATTTTTTGTTGTTGTTCTCTTAGCTTATGGGCATGTATCTGAAGATAGTTTGTTCCTTTCAGTGGGTCTGAATTGTCAGCAGCTTTAAAAAGTGCCAAGTAGAAATAATTTCAAATTTAGAGTTAACTGATCACTATGAGGGAATTTGTGTAATCCAGATGATGTTTCCTAGAAATGGAGGAGTAATGATGCAAATTCCTGCCCCCAGTTAAAGCCCTCTACCTATAATGTCTTTGAAATGGCATACTCCTGACACCTGGTAGCTATGCCTCTCTATTTCTCTTAAAGCTTTTTTCTTTTTTTAGTCATAGTTATCAAATGTAGCTAATTTAAAACATAGTAACTTCTAATATGATAAAATTTTGGGTTGTACTCATGTGAGGAAGTAGAGGCAGTGAACAGCAATTGAAAGACTTGTGCTATTTGGCTTGGCAGTGTGGGAAGACTCCTGAGCATAACAGGATCGTATTTACTGTGGACAGATGGAAAAGGCTTTCCAGCAGCTTTTGTTCCTGGGGCTACTTTACTCCTTTTAACAGTAACTAGTGAAATAAATAGGACTCTGCAACACAGCTCAGTGGCAGCCTGATGTAGCTGTGGTAACTGATGCAGGTGTCATCTCCACGTTTGCCTGCCTCTCTTTTGGGAGCTATTGGCTGAATAGGGTGTATATCTTACCCTTATATGCTGCAATTACACTCTGGCAATTACGAGCTCTCTTGCCAACTGACTGATTGCATTAGTACATTAGGCTATAAACTGTGATGGTGGATGACATGACTGCATATCCTACTTAGCCTTTCTTGCTATGAAATTGGCAGTGGACACTTGGAAACAGAACTTGCTTCTACTGTCACAAATATCTCTGCCTGTGATTCTAAATTAAAGATGTTAGTTGGCCTCAGTCATTGCTGTGTAATGAATTGAATTGAGAATTTATCTACCTCAAGGAATAGGAACTTGCCAATTTTGGTGAGAGGAGGACATTTGCATGTGAAAATTGCTCATCTATCCTTGTGAGTATATAGAAATAAATACTAAATTTGATCCTGGGATGGTTAGGGGAAACAGATGACAGATTTGTTGCAATGCTGCTGGCATCATGAAAACAGCAGTGCAAGTGATCAGATGTCAGGGAAGCTGTGCTTGTCCACAGCTATAATTTGTTATCTTTTTCTTTTGGGTGCAGTGGACTGATATTCTTCTCACAGATTTCAAACCAGTGAATTAGTTTTGTCACTCACTGGCAGCCTTGAATGCAGTATGTATTTTAAAAAGTTGCTTTTCCATTTAGGAGGTTAGGCTTCATGTATATTTCTTTGAAAGGTAGCTTTTCTAGCTGTTAATGAAACCTATATTTTGAGGCTCAGCACAGAAATGAAAGTATCAAATGAACAACTGCAATGAAAACAAAAGACTTCAACTTAATGCAAGTGACCTGATACTGATTGCAACAGATTATTGATACTGAACTTCACATGGCTTAAAAAATAGGATGTCACACTTAGGATCAAGAAATTCTGGTGACATTTAGCATATCATTACAGATTTTTAGTAATGTGAAAAACAGAACAAGCTGCAAAACACCACAAAAGTATAAGAGTATATTCCTCAACTAGCATGTTCATTATTAGTATGCAGCTAAATTAAGCTAAATTATCATCATAATTTAATAAAATGGAATAGCCTTATTTATATTCATATCAGTTCAATATGAGTACAGTTTACCTTGTATTTGGAAAGGGCTCTTCTAAATATCACATTTATTGCTTGCTATTTGAATATTGGTTGAATTTTAGAATCTAAGGATAGTTTTTAAATCTAAAACTGGTGTCATCTGTAATGATTATGTTTGTCCTGAATGCCACAGTTCCTTATACAGCTTTGTTGGTTGCTGTGCTTAGATTACTATGTGATTTCAGCTCAAAAGGTGATGTGCTTGATTAGATTTAGAATACACAGAATACATAGTGCTATGAGAATAATCCTAATCCCATTTCTTTTTAGTTGTATTCAGAAGAGTTTACTTCAGTAACTTCATTTAAAGTTGTTTAAATTTTAAATGCACTTTGAATGTGCGAACAGCAAGTTAAATGTTTTCATTTAGGTGTTGAGTAGAGACTTTGGATACACTTGTGAAGAAATGTTCTTTTCAGTTTGACAGATGTTAATAAAATGGGATGGTTTAGGTACCTGACTGTAACCTCTGTCTGCGCCCGGGTGGTCTACTCACAACTCAATTTCTGTTGTAGTGCCAATTCTTGCATTGTGTGCTGTCACTTTTGAGAGTAGTTCGCTAATAAAAAAGCGTCATGTCATTAGGAGACTTAACATTCTCCATTCTTCACAGATGAAACAGAATTGTCAAGCAGGTTACTTTAATTATGGTTAGTTGTTCAGATATGGTAATGTTGAAATTATTGTGAAGTAAAAATATTCTATCTCCAAAGTCTAGAGTTACCATTTCTACAAGTTGTATGTCAAATTACCAGTCCCATAAATCTTTCTGCTTCCCCAGTTGGTGGTCTCAGTGTATCTGGTTGCTTGCATATTCTTTTGAATACAGAATTATAAAAACTTCCTGAAGTACTTGTACAACTGGAAGGGTATGTGTGAAGAAGTGTTTCCCATTCATATCTGAAATGTTGTTTGCTTATGTTTCTTAATATAATGTTTAGGGTCTAGAGTACGTGTGAATTGCCAAGATGACTACCAATTCTCCTTAATTTTAAGATAGATTTGTGTACATTTGAGTAGTGTCACGAAGTGATGAACCTAGCCTTCCCTCTTCCTAAAATAATGGTAATAGAAGTAATTGCACAAATAAACAATTATGTAGAGAAAAACATTTACATGTGGAGATGAATAGAGATTATAGTATTACAGTTGACATAGAAGAAAAAACACTACCCCAAACTCCAAGTAGTTTGGAGCTCTGGTTATAGTGAAGAACACGTGGACTGTGTTTTCCCCGGTGTCAATGTACTAATAAAATACATGCATCCTCCTGTGCATCTGAAAGGCAAATTTTGAGGTTTTCTGGTAGTTCTGTGGCATATATTTTTTTTCAGGAGCTCTGAGAAATCTCATTTCCTTCTGTTCTAACATGTCAGTGATTGCTTCTGCTTTTTCATGCTTGTCTCATCTGCATGTTATATACCAACTACTTACAAATTGTCATACGTGTTTTTCATATTGGGAATGAGCAGTTCTGGTACCGAATAAGGAATAATGGATATTATTTAGTAAGTATTTAATGAAGTAGTTTGTTAAAACAGAAAGCTATTGTATTTTTCACTGGCAGTTATGTAACTTTTTGGCGTGATTTTGGCATAATTATTGGATTAATGATGCTCAGTTTTCTTCTCAATCATTCTTTCTAGTTTATGAAGGATCTCAGCACTTGGATGGGCTAAGCAAATACCATCTGTGCGGTTGAATAAATGTGTGCAAAATATTTAATTATGTATGAGGCTTTCAGTAACTTCAAGGAATTCAGCAACAATTAAAATGGATAGGATCATATAAGAGCTCAATCTTCTATTTTTCACAAGAAAACTGAAGTGCGCTTTGTTAGTATCACAGTTGGATGCATTTTGTACTGAATAACACAAGCTTGTTGAACTCTTGTGGCATGCAGCTTTTATTCTTGTGGCTTCTTGAAGCTGATGCAACCTCAAAAGAAACCTCAGGGGTTTTCCTTGCTGCTCTTAAGACAAATGCCTGCTTGGGATTATATTAACAGTAATCAAAATTAACAACTCTTATATCAATTAAACAAAATTAATCTTCCATCTCATTCTTAAAATTTCACTTTTTTTTCCCCATAGATTAAAAATAAGAGGTTTGTTTCACTAAACACTACTGTTTTTAACAACAGCAAGAGATGCTGCAATGTTGAGGAAGTGATTACTAGATTCTGGACACACCTTTCAGTGTAGTTAGTCCCATGTCAAACTTCTTAACTTCAACTTTGACGTTGACACCTAAATATTATGGTGTAAATGCATTGTATCCTGAAGATTTGATTTGAGTATGAATTGAGATTTTTTTTTCATTCAGAACTCTCTTTTCCAAAGATTTCTAGGTTTAGGCCAGTTGTGGGTGATAGTAGGCAACAACTTGTGTTAATCTTCTGTAATAAGAAACACATTTTCTTTAACAACTCATAGGTCCAGATGTTTTGGCTCATCTAATAGAATTTGTTATATAAGTTTTGTTCGCAAAACTGAAAACTTTGAACTACCAAGTTGATGATGACTAGTCATTATTTTTTTTCTTTTTAAATTAGAGTAGGAAAGAAACCTAGGTACTATAACCAGCTAAAACGCCAGCAACTTTTAGCACTTCCTCTCATGTACCACTTTCAGACCTCTCTTAATTAGCTTGTTACAATTCATAAGAGCTGTATTTTTTTTTTTTAACATGTTGCTGTCTTTGAAGTCTTTCATGTTCTTCTAATTAGGTAGCATTTGGTAGCATTTCTTGCTGCATCTAGTTGGGTTGATATTCTATAAATCTTACTATAGTGCTCATGTTGTCTCCATCATTTGTTTCCTTGTAGAATTTCTTTCTGCATGAACAGCTGTCTTTTTGTACAACATTTTTCAAGTTCTTAACAGTGGCATAAAAAATTTTATCACTGCATTCTGTCTGGTCTCACTTTGGGGTGGGAGAATGCATGAAATTCTTGCTTTCTTTCTAGGCCTGCTTTTTATGTTCCATATGCATGTAAGATTCCCTTTTACCATTCATATAGCAAAATTATTTTGGTATTCTGCATACCTTACTGCATGTTTTAGTCTCTCATCTGCCCCACACTCTCTATTCAATACAATTTGCTCTTCTGTGAATTTTTTTTTAATATATATATTGCTTGTATAAATACAAGGGTTTGTATTTACCTAGGGAGAAGAAAAAACATTGAGAGGTTTAATTCCCAAAGTAAAAGGATATCTTATATAGTCAGCAGTCCAGGCCATTTCTTATTCAAATCTGGTAGTGTAATTTTGCTGTATAAATGGAACTTTCAGAGTGGCTAGAAAAAATGATGTCTAGGCTCTGCATCCTGGCATGAAAAGTAGTCATCTTTGCACTTAATGAGAGTTGAATTCCACATCCTTTCTAATGCTAGCAATTTGGGTTATACAATCTTATATAAAACCAATAAATTTTCAGGTGAACAATTGCATCATCATTCCTGAGCTGTGTTAGACTTAGTGTCCAGCTTTGTTTGGACTGGTATGTAGAACTGGAAACTGTTAACTCTTCAGTGCTCCCTAGAAATGGAAAAAAAATCTCCAGGGGGAGAGCTGAGCAGAGCTGTGGCTGCTGCTGTGTGTAGGTGCATGGGGTACCTCTTTCTGCTGCAACAGGGGTAGCCTTTTCCAATAATACCTGACACCATCCTCACCCCATATGTGGCTGGCAGGAGCATCAGATGAGCTCTCTACAGTGAGTTAAAATGATGCTTTTACTGCTGAGAGCAGGAGAAAAAGAATCTGCTTTGTGACACAGTGTGGACCACCTGATGTGTGCATTGTGTGGAGAATGATAAACAGAACAGATGCTAAGCTGCTGCATGTAAGTTGGGTAATGTGAGAACAGAAGACATCAGTGATCCAAACATTTTATCTTTTTGACACTGTGAAGATGATCCATTTGTGATGCTCAAATATCTTCTTAACATTGTTTGAAAAATCAAAGCTGGAAGTTTAAGAGATGGAGACATAGCAGCGTTTTCAACACAGTTAATGGAAGAATATTAAGGGAAACAAATGAGGCACTGTGCACAGGTCTTGTGGAAAAAAATTACAGGTATTATTAGTGGAGGGCTGGGAAACTTCGTGGCACCTGTTCCTTTTCTCTAGCATGCGGAGCAACTCTGGATGGTTCTTTCCCCTTTATTCTTGATTGTGTGCTTCCTTGTGCTTCTGTGACTATGCAGTGGTGTGGATGAGGGAAAACTCATAATTTGGTTTATGGATCAGGTAATTTTCATTTGGGACTTGCTTTCTGGTCTAGTTCACTGCAGTGAAGGGAGTGTACAGTTTGCGCTGGGGACCTTTACTTCCACAGGTATTGCTGATGAACCTGAAACCTGAGTCTCCGTAATCTTACAGCTAGTTGTTCAAACCATAAATCAGCAAACACGTTATGGTCTTCCTTCATGGCATCTACTTAGTTTTGCTAGGGCAAGTGTTTGCAAATTTGCATAGCAGAGAAGATGATGGAATTGACTTGAGTTTAAAGTAACCATTTGTTTCTCAGATTATTTGTAAAGTAGATTGGATCCTCAATCCACCATGTGGCCCTACACATTACAGTGCTATCACAATGGAATGAAGGTGTTAGCACTAGGAATGAGAGGCTGGCTATGTTAGCAGTGTTGTAGAAGACTTGTCAAAAGACTACTTTGATTACTTTGAATTTAATACAATTTTTGAAAAGTACATATTAAGCTGACCTAACAGAAGCATTGCTTCCCTAATAGTGGTGTGTGTATAGATGTTATGATGTTCATTTTTTTTTTTCACAGACATGCAGAATTTTATGTTCATGAGTGCTAGATTAAAGACATTTAAACACTTTTAAATGGACAGAGATTAAATGGTCTGTTTCATGGCAGTTAATGTAGTTCAGGGTATTTACTAACGAGTCTTCATCTTGTTATAATGAACATAACAGAATATGCTTCTCTTGTTTTCACTATTTTGCATAGAAATGGAATTCCACAGGTTACTGAAATCAGTGTAGAGGATGCTATCAGTTTGATTAGGGCCAAATTAGCATTTTTATCTTTCACTAAAGAATTTTGATAGGTGTGGATATTGAAATAACTTTCTGCCTGCCTTACAGTCAGGTGGGAAGCATATTGGCTGGTATGTTAGTGTTCTGAAGATCAGAGTATCAGATCTTAGTCTGATAAGGATTTTCTTTTGAATTTGTTTTACTGATAACTTGAAATCAGTAGCTTCTTTGCAGAAATCCCTTTAGTTACATAGTTACATAGTTACATATGCAGCTATTGGTGTACCATTTAGTTGTCCAAACCTGCTGCTAGGTTTGAATGTGACAGCAGTTGTAAGCAATATAATTTGATGTTCATTGGGAGTATGTTACATAGGAGCATATAATAAGATGCCATCTCTGGAAATCTGCTTTCCAGATGAAAAGTTAGATTTTGTGCTAAGCACAACTTGCCATTTCAAGTTAAATTTTAACTAGCATTCATTATTGCATCTCCACAGGGGAACTTTAAATTTGCTATAAGTATTCTAGACTGTTCTTTCTAGTCATTCTGTGAGAC
The DNA here is from genome assembly GCA_033439905.1 of Ceryle rudis. Classification (NCBI taxonomy): domain Eukaryota; kingdom Metazoa; phylum Chordata; class Aves; order Coraciiformes; family Cerylidae; genus Ceryle; species Ceryle rudis. The sequence goes on along the minus strand of JAAGNO010020540.1, from coordinate 19,431 downwards.
CCAATCTCTCATCTCTTGAAAGGTTTTTTGTAAACTTGATTGTTTAAAAACGCTGTGATTAATTATTTTGTTGTTGTTGTTGTTGTTGTAAAATAACTTGATAATAATAGGTTCGAATAGTGATTTTAATTTGAAATTCAACACATTCTGCATTTTTCAGTATAGAGAGAGAAAGCTCAAACTTTAATTTTGCTATGCCACGCATGAGTGGAGTTTGCTTGAGAGAATTTTGGACTCTGTACAAAGGCACGTGGAGCAGATAATCGGTGTTCAGGTTATCAGCCAAATATACAAACTAGACCTCTAAATGAAAAGGGGGTTTATGCTAATAACAGTTGCAAGTGTGTTTGTAGGATTGTTGTTTTATGAAATTTTAGTGTATTTGAACATTGAGGAGCTAGTTCCTTGCTGGTTCGAACTGGTGTGAATAGGGGTGACTTGAATTTAGCTCTTAGGTTACATCAGTAACTAGAAGGACTAGCTGAACATGTATTCATATTTGTGCTTCTTTAAGCAGCAAAACCATAACAGAGTCTCATAATTTCTAAAGTGATATATAGTTTAATTTTTATTCTCAAACTTTGACTGTTATTGAAAAAAATACTGTTTGTTGGTTTCTACTCAGCTCTTCTGGATATATTCTCTCCTAATGTAAATCAGCAGTTTCTGCTTCTATAAGTGGACTTTTTCAGCAGCTGCAGATCAAAACTGATAACCTTCTGGTCATTTTTATTATTGCCATTCAGAAATTGTTTAAATAGATGTGAAAGTGTCTGGTAGTATGTATGCCTGCTGTAGTGATATAGCAGAACTGAATTGAGTAGGGAGAGGGAAAGAAAAAGTGCATTTATAAACCAACAGTGTGAAAATAGAAGCAAAGAGTTCTATTCCTTCATTTGGGAGTCCTTAAACTGAGTTTGGAGCTCTTTTATATAAAAGACATGCTCTCCAGCTACGTAAAAGTAATGAGTTCTTAAATGCTATTCCCAGATCCCATTTATCTAACTTCTTTATAGCTTGATATATAAGGCAGCCTTTACAAGCATGCTGTGTTGGGGAACATTGTCATACTGTACTCTGAGAAGCTGTCTGCCGAAATTTTCAGTTCCTTCTGCTGCTAGTACTGGTTTTGCCTGGTGCATGGGAAAGAAACAGCGAGGCAAGAATGCTTGTCTTCTTCTACAGCATTCCTTCCTACTGTGTGATGTTAAGGGTAGGAGTGTGATGTTTGCCTGCCAGAGTCCCAAAGACTTGACTGGAGCAGTTTTGCAAAGTCAGAAAGTAGGTTTAAGGGTTCAGTTCCAGAGCCCTTGGGGCTCTGGCAGGCAACGTTCACACCCTTACCCTTCACGTGACATGATATAAGAATTATTTTCCTGAAATAGAGATATACTTACTTTCAGGGTTTCATAAAGTACGTATAATAAAGTAGATGGTAGATTCGGCTTGTGCTGAAAGATATGGAATAACCTTATATCCCCCCTCTAATAAAAGTACATTTCTTGAATCTTGATACCCAACCTCTGTGAAAAGTACTATAAAGGAAAGGAAATTATGAAATATAATGGCAGGTGAAAGTAGAGAACATTTGTCTACTGTTGCTTTAGAAACAGCACCATCAGCCCTCTGACATGGTGAAAGATCCCCTAAAAGTCAAATTCAGGGTATTGCAAAGCCTTGGAAAGAGGAAAGTTTCTTAACATCCTAATTGTATCTGTTACCGGTGCTTTAATCTGTATTCTTTGTACTGAATCAGATCTTAGTAATGGTAACTGTTATTCAAGGAGAAACACAGAACCCTGACAACTAAACACTTAGCTTATTATTTTTAATGTTGTTTAAAATATATGTATGTTTTAAAAATTCTAATGAATGTCTTTTGACTTGATAGCCTAAGTATTTTTAGGTGCTCTACTACTAGAGAAATGGGTCATACTAATTCTTCACAGAGAGTACTGACAATGTGTAAAAGCACAAAAGATGTTTAAAAAGAAAACAGAGACTTTTTAAAAACAGTTACTCTTACATTTTATTCAGCTACTATTTTAAGGTAGTAATTATAGTTCATTCACTGTGAAGGTTAATTAGTGTTAATAGTAAGATCTGAATAATTGGGAGAGATGAGGAGTATAGAATTTGTCAGATCCTTGCAGGCTGTTATGAGATCTAATTGAAGTACGAAGTTTCGAAGAACTAAATAGTTCTATATATTACAAAGTTTATTACAACTAAAGAGCAAGTATCTCAGAGTGCTTTTAAAGTTTATTGCTAAAATAAAGTATAGAAAGTTGCACTGTATTTCAAGAAAAGATGAGCATGTCGTATACTAGATTAAATCCTTTCATAAAGTATAGAAATTCTTAAAATATGAAGTATCTTTTGTGAAAGGAATGGGAAGGAGGAAAAATGGTAGCTTTCATGTAGAATTAGTTTGACTTGTACATTCTTTGTTCTTTAAAGACAGGCAAAAGGAGTTAATTCCAAGAATCTTTGCATGAGAGACTTTACTAAATAAACCTTTTATTTCTGCTTTCAGTCAACAGATAAGCAGCGAGCCCTGGAAGAAACCAAAGCCTACACAACCCAGTCATTAGCAAGCGTAGCCTATCTGATCAACACTTTGGCCAACAATGTTCTCCAAATGCTGGATATCCAGGCATCCCAACTTCGACGCATGGAATCTTCAATCAACCATATTTCACAAGTGAGACTTTTTTCTTGTTTGTTTGTTGGTTTTGGGGTTTTTTTTCCTTCTTTTTGTTCTTTAAATTACATAGCAATTAAAACTTGTGTCTGACATTTTGTGAATGAGAAAAACAGTTGCATTTAAAACAGAAGGATGTATTTCTTCTCATTAATTTTGAGAATGGGTCTCATAATGGGATAAGACATTGAATGTATTCTTGGCCAATTTATTGTTTGGAGAGGGAGTCATTCTGCATAAGTGAAAAGCACAGAAAAATAACTAATGGAAATATCAGATTATTATGTTAAGGAACAGATTAAGCTTTCCAGCTCCTCTTTGGTGACTTACTGTTCTTGGTATTTATTGGCTACAGGCACTTAAAATTAAAAAAAAAAAAAAAAGTATGAAATGGATGGTGGAAAACAGTATTTGTCTTCTTTTTACTTTTCCTTTTGCTGTAATACTGGCATCTAATGACAAAAGCATAGATGACTAAACCAGTTTGCTCCTGGTTTTTCTCAATAAAATGTACTTTGCAATGACATGAACAGAAGGCAAAATTAGTATTTCAAGTTTGTGTACGCCTGCAGAATGCCTGACATTGTTTGCAGTTTTTCTGAGCAGCACTAAACTAAGCTATTATTACCAGGAACCCATGTCCCATCACCACACTGATGAGAGAATTTTGGCTGCCAGCATGGGCTGAGGATGAATGATACCTTTAGTGGAGTTTTACATACCAGTGATGGATTAAAAGAGAAATTAAGAATAGTGGAACAGCACTTTCTGTTTTTCTGTTGCTGGAGAGTTGACTGGTATCCTTACTGAATATTTTGCATCTTATTTGACCAATATGTTTTGACTGAAAGGGTGTCTTGATCTCTGTATGATAATGTCATAAGATAAAGAATACTTTGGTATTTAGATAGATATTTGAAAGTAGGAGCTGTGTTAAGGTAGGAAATACGCAGATTCAGCTGATCTGTTAATTTGATGGTGCTGAAAGGGTTACCATGCTACTAGAGATTTGAACGAGCAAGAAAAGTGAATAATTTTATGCTATCTTAATGGCCTAAATTGTCTCACTGAGGGGTCAGATGAACTCCAGAGCAGGTACAAAAGAAGGGTTGGGAAAATTTTCCCTTCTGGTAGTAGTACGCTATTAGATTGTCTCAGTTATCTCATGCAATTACATCCTCAAAATTAAGCTGAGAAGTTTGATTTCTTTTGCTACATGCTTCTTGTTATTCCATGGACAAGTCAATTCATTTTTTTTCCCAGAAAATGTCACCTTCCTGTATGTGTGTATGTGCTATATATATGCTGTGTTTGTACATGCCTCTATGTGTGTGTATGTGTGTGTGTGTGTGCTTGTATGTGTAAGTATGTGCTGCTTGATAGACTAGTGCCAGCTGACAAGAATTCAACTCTTTGAGATTCTGATGCAAAAGATAGTATATGAATAAAAATTGGATTTTGCATTTTATAGACATGGAAAGCTCATTTTGTCGTACAGTGTCTGTAAAGTAGCTTTTGGGAAAATTGCCATAGCATTTAAATTTTTTTCCCTAAGAAAAGCTGAGATTTACACAGATTGAGATGCTAGGTTAGATTGGCATTTATACAAAACTGAATAGTTATTTAAAATTAAGCACTAAATTACCAGCACCCAACACCTAATGAAGATGTACCTGCCAAAATTAATAGGCTCCACTTGAACAACCAAAAAAAAGTTTGGGTTTGATTTTGTGTTGGGTTTTTTCTTTTTTTTTAATATCACTGTGAAACTGAAAATTGAGTTTGTTGGTTTCTATTTGGTTTGATGGTTTTGAATCTACATATGTTTTGAATCCTCCATATGTAGGATGCTCCCTAAATCTTCATGGCAGAAATTATATCAGAGGAGCAGGCAGGATTTGAATTTTTGATATTGCATACACATAGTGTATTTATCTAAGGTTCTTTATTTAGTATGTTCAGGAGTGGTTTCATCCCTTGATAGCAATGTTGTAGTTGGTTATATTATTGGTCTTAATTTTAATAGTTATTTTTCTTTAAAAACTTATTTTGTCACAGTTTCTGTGTAATAATTTGCTTCTTTTCATGAAAGAAGAGTGATTATACTTCTCCTAGAACAAGCCTAACCCACACAAGACTTCCTCAGTCTTTTTTTATGTTGGATGTATAGTTTAGTGGACTGTTTCTAGTACCACTTAAAATGCCTCATGGCATAATAGCTCATTGACAAACTATGATTTCACTCAGTTTGACTTGAAAATGATGTCTGTAATGTAGAACAGAGAACAGGTTGGTAATTACCATCTGTTCACATTGCATTATTGCATTACTGCTTTGGTCAGGAGGTATTGATATTTAAGTTTAGAAAACACTAATGCAAATTATGGTATCTGGATGTGTAATCCTACTTTTAATTCTCATTTGGAATTCTGTCTATTCTCCAAAAAAGGGAGCAAAATAATTTGGCTTTTAATGAGAAAACTTTTTCAAAAGTGCTTGTTTTGTTCAAGTGTAGCTCAAACTGGAAGAGATGTGATTAACTTTAGGAGATAAAAATATTCTGGTTCTGTTCATTGAATGCCAGTTTGTGTCAATTTCTGTTTCCTTCTAAATGCCAATTTAAAGAGCTGAAAATGAAGCTGATAATCATTTGTGGTGTTTCAGTTTATATATAGGTCTTGAATAAGGAAATCATTAGCATTGAAACTATTTTTATCCAAGTGATTAAATCCTATCGGTTTAAAAATTATGATTGCTTTGATTTGGTCGGAAAGCTGATGAATTGGTTCTTATTTACCTTCTGGAACCTTGTCCAGAACTAGGTGATATGCAGTGTTTTGTATTTGGCTGAAAATGTAAATCCTAAAAGCAGATCATCTGTATAAATATTTATACTTGTTAAAAAGATGTGTTATAGATTTCAAGTTAGCAGACACTGTGAAATGTTGCTAATGTCCGAATTCTTTAATATGGCAAATTTTCAGGTTTTAATATTTGTATGATGAGAAATCATTTTTCAGGTTTAGTTATAGAATGTTATAGAATACTACAGAATCTAAGAAACTTATCTTTAAAACTCTTCTCTGCCTCTCTGCGAGCGTGTTATCACAAAGATGAGTGATAGAGATGAGTTACCTCCAGTGATACTGCATGATGGGGAAATGCTTCATTCTTTTGTTCAGAATCTGAGTCCCTTGATGTTGGCTGTGAGAATTAGGTATTGAATAGACCTGAGGCTTGAACTTCTCTGTAGTCATCATGTGTTGTGTAGCTGAACTGTAGCAACATGGGTGAGCTGGTTGGTCTCTGCAGGGAGGTTCACTTGGACCTTCCACTGATAAGTCAGTAAAGGCTTGTGACCGTTTTCAGTTGTCTTATTCTTGCAAGTATCAAGAATAGCGCAACTCTTTCAAAAATGGTAATGCAAGTCTAATTTTCCACAATATATATTACCCATTTATGGAGCAAGGAACTTTTCAGCATTTTTGTATCATTATGACCTCTTTGTGTATAAATTACATACCACTTGAGTTAAGGCAATTAGTATCACATTTCTAACTTCAAAATTAGAGGGTTACTCATTTTAAAATGATAATCCAGTTTTCAAGGTAACTTGAAATTACTTTGTTTAATTTCTAGCAAATTAGATTTAATAAAGAGCCCAGCAACAATATATTTAAGCAATGTTTTCTTCTAATTTTTTTAACTGAATATTAAAAGCTCAGACTAACAGATTAGACTAACTAAGCACCATACAGCTTCTTACTCACTCCCTCTCAGCAGGTTGTGGGGAGAGAATCAGAGGGGTAAAAGTGAGAAAAATTGTAGGTTGAGATAAAACCAGTTTAATAATTGAAATAAAATCATGATTATGATAATAAATTTTAATTAAAAAGGGAAATAAGAAAGAGAGAAAAATAAAACCTAAGAAAGACAAAGATGCAAATTAAAACAATCACTCACCACCAGCCAACTGATGCCCAGACAGTCCCTGAGCAGCGGCCCTCCTGCCAGCCTTCTCCCAGCTTTATATACTGAGTGTGACATCATATGGTCTGGAATATCCCTTTGGTCATCTGGGGTCAGCTATCCCAGCTGTGTCCCCTCCCAAGTCCTTATGCACCCCCAGCCTACTTGCTGGCTGTGTGGTATGATGAACAGAAAAGGCCATGACTCTGTGTAAACTCTGCTCACACTTGAGCCAAAAACAGCACAAGTGCTAACTTCAAGAAATTTCACTTCCAGGAAGAAGAGAATATTTCTGAACACTCTTTTGAGTTCAGTCACTTTTAAGTCAAGTGATAGAGTTAACCATGGAATCCCAGAAATGATTTAATGTTTTTTTCTATTTTAATCTTTATGGATCTTGAGACTGTTTTTAATGAATTCAGTATGGTAACCTGATGGTTCAAAATGCTCAGAAAATCCTAGTACAAAAAAATGCAGCAGTTTATACTTTTTTTCCCCTTAAGCCATCCCTTGGCTTACTGCAGGCATCTTGGAAAGCATATGAAAAGATGATAGTAATGAGCCTAACCTCTAACAAACTGTCATTTTAAAGCTTTTGCTAAAGGTACTGGAGATAAGGGGCGGGGGGGGGGAGAAATGTCAAATTGCTGTCAGGAGTCTGAAACTTCATGTTAGAAAACAGTTTTTAAGCTGTAGAAGGGCACAGTGTATCCATCTGCTTTTCCTGACACTTTCCAAGCCAGTTGTTTTGTTAGCCCAGCTCTAAGCCCCAAAACGTCTCCAAAGAAGTTTCTGAACTACTGAATAAACATTCTCCCAGCATTCTCCTGTCTCACTTAAGGGATTTATGCTAATACTGGAGTCAATAATTGCTGTGTGTTGAGGATAAGTGTTTTCATTTTCTTCAGTATCAGGTTAATCTTTTTTCCTTTCTCTACTAATCAAATACCCCAGTGTTCTTTTCTGCTGTTTTATAGGTGTTTTAAGATCTTATGACTCCAGTAGTCTACTAAGCAAGAAAATTAAATTGTTGGAAAACCTGCCAGCAAAATGCTTTTCAGTACAATTTTAGAAGTATGTACCAGAATTAGGTGCTGTTTTTATACTCTTAGTCATACCATAGCTGTTCAATGTAAAAGAGATATTGTGAATCATTATGCAAGAGAGTTCCCATTAGTTGAGCTTCAGGTTTTAATTAGGTTTTATGCATTTCATTGTTTTTTACTGTAGTCATGCCTCACTGATTACCATAATCCTTAAGGAAATTGGTTGTACTTACAACTCCTATGGATAATTAAAAACCCCCACGCTTTTCATTCATGGAAACAAGTTTCCACAGTGCCAAGATACCGTGGCTACACTAACATGTGCCTTAAATATCTGTACTCACATTGTATTTATAGATAATTGCATAAGAAAATACTAAAGGAACTTTTTTTTTTTTTGAGGTCAAGCACTTGTAATGAAGAGAAGGGAAGAAATCATTTTGCCAACACTGCACTAATTACTTATTTCAGATTTGTAGATTGAAATTGAGGCTCTGAGAGTTTAGTGTCCAAGGCATAAACTAGTTTTGAATGACCAGATTCAGACCCATAAGATTTTGAATATATCATTTGAGACGCAGCTGCTGTTGCAGCTGAGGTTGTTTAACATTCTAACAAATGGTATCAGAGGCCTGTGAGATGAAAACATACAAGAGTCGGTGTAATGTTCCTGCAGTTCTCTAGTGACATATCTAGATCACAGATGAAGTCTTAGTTGGTCATAGAGATTGAATTCTTCAGAAATAATAAATATGAGACTGTCCTCCAGGTTGTTTCAATCACATACTGTTAGCTTATCAAGAAAGTATGTACTTTCTAACTCCTCAACAGAAGAGGTGAGGATTCTGTAGACAGCTCTTTGGTACAACTGCTACTTGTTCCAAAACTGCTCTTTGTACTATGCTGCAGAACCGAAGGTCTAGCACAGAGAAGGGGTGAAAACCTGTGATGGAAGATACAGTATTGAATCTTAGTGTGAAGCAGGATGGTACACTTTTGGTTCTCAGGCCTGGAACATGTTTATGTGCTCTGTTTGCACCGGTGCCTGTAAATCAATAATACTGTAAGAGCTGTGAATACCTGTTCTGCAGTATTGTATTAGGGGATGGTATAGAGACCTGGTCATCACAGGGAACTTCAGGAAGGACTCTGACAAAACTGTTTGGAGAATGGTTTAGTTGTTAAATAGCCTTAGAAATACATGTGTTTCTGTTCAGCTTGAATGAACTGGGTGGATTTTTGTGAGAGTGATGGCGGATGTGTCGCAGAGAGTTTAACTACATGTATTAAATTTCAAGTCATTGCTCAATGAACTTGAACTTTACAAAGAGAGAGTTGCTAATATATTTTCACCTCGAATAATCTACTTTCTTGTTTTTGTTTTTGTTTTTTTTTTTTTAAGAAATAGCTGTGCAGCTTTAGTAGAAACCTTACCATTCTAAGCAGGTGGTACTAGCGGTGACAGAGAAGTACATGACAGAGCGGAATTCAGTGCTTAATTTTAATGAATTTGCAAGATCTTGAAAATATGTTTGCTGGGAAATACTGGGTAATCTTGATAGATAGTAATTTAAGCTTCCATGTAATACTCCTAGTATTTGTGGAAATTCTTCTCTGGAAAGAAAGTGAAGAAACAACTTCTTGGCAGTGAGTTTTGTTTTTCTTTGTGTGTGTATGTGTTTTAATTTTGTAGTTTTAGAGGTTGTGATGATTGCACAAGGTTATACAGAATCCATTTTGCTTGTTTTCCTATCAGTAGCACAAACAAAAAGGTAAAACAGTGTAACCAACCCCAATGCCCCAATCCCTGCCCACAAATAAATAAAATATAAAAACTGTGTGTTATAACAATGAGTTATTTCTACGTGTTCCGTAGTTACTACAGAGCCTGTCTCCTGGGGTCATTCATGTTCACTGAAGTGGTAACAAGTCCTATGAATATCTAGAAATCCTAATGGTGGTGATTCTGGCTGTTCTTTCACTGATTTGTTGTTTGTTGTGTTTGTTGTTTTTTTTTTTTTTTTTTTAAGCCTGTAGCTAAAATCTTTCTTCACAACTTTACCAAATTTCCTTTAAGGAAAGATGTTTTGTAAGCAAGGAATTGCTTTTGCTTTAAATGATGCAAAGCAAGTCTATGCACTGTCATTTAAAAGATTTTATTTTCCTGGAGGGGATAGATTGACTTTTGGTAAATTTTTCCTAGTGTTGTTCCCAAAGAAGATTCAAGTACATGTTTTTAGATTATGAGTTTTCAGCCGGGCTTTGTCTTACATTAGACATTCTTCCGTGGTACTCATTGTAATATGTGGAGGGAGGAATTTTCAGTGTTGGCCTTAGGCCACTGATGTTGTTGTGGATAAATTAGTACTGAGCACCTTCTGAAATCTAATCATGGCTTTGTGATGAGTGACTTGTAATGACTGAAATATGTTTTTGATTTGTCCGAGTGAAATTTTATTGTATCATAAGACTACTAGTCCTAGTTTAGCAAACTGTTCTACATTGTAAGATAACCTGCATATGGTTTCTTGTCAGGTCATAAAAGTTAAGGTTTGGGTAGGTATCCTTACAGTTCATCTAGTTGGAGCCTATTTCAAAGAGAAGCTCAGAGAGCAATTGTAAAATTAAAATGGATCATTGAAGGAATCATATAAAACACTGTAAATTAATGGGAACTATAAAGAAAGGAAAGGAGAAGGAATTTTGCTGAACTGTTAAGAATGAGAGTAACACAAAACCCAAAGAACCCATAGCTAATAGTGTGGGTTTAGAGGTGGCAAGATCAACAGTAAATTGAATAAAGATGGTGTAATCAAGTATATGTAGTTATATGTTTAGCACAGTATACAGTGACCTTCAAAACATTGGAACTGATTCAATTTATTTTTTTTAATTTATTTTTTTTATACTGACTCTGTATTCCAATGCATACCACTGTTAGTAAATACACTGCGTCTTTTGTAGACGGTGGACATTCACAAAGAAAAAGTTGCTAGAAGAGAAATTGGTATCTTGACTACAAACAAAAACACCTCAAGAACTCACAAAATCATTGCACCAGCTAACTTGGAGCGACCAGTTCGCTACATCAGGAAACCTATTGATTATACAATTCTAGATGATATTGGACATGGAGTGAAGGTAGGTGATACTGTTAAAACAGCCAAACTGCAAATACATTGTCTTTGTATATTTGCAAAATAACTTGATGCTATTCATGGTAATATGCCAGTTTCTTCTTGCCTGGCCAGTACATTTCTAAACATAAGAGTAGTCCACTCCAATTTGCAGTTGCCCCTTCCTGTTCCCCTGTCCCAGTGTTTCTAAACTTTGCAAACCCATTGAATCTTATTTCTCAGGATATTCAGGACTACGGATCTCACTTTTTAAAATGCTTCTGTATACCTACTTGTGTGATGCTGCTATTATTGCTTGAATCAGTTACCAGGGATATACCTGGGGACTGAAAGGCCAATGACCAATGACTTTTCTGCCTGAATTAGCACCACAAAGTATGATCCAGCTGTAATTGTCACTGGTTTAATTTGAAGCTCACCCAAAGAAAGGGTTTGCATGAGAAGTATTACATGCTTCCTTTTCTTCTTTCTGTCATAGTCAGTTATACCCATATCCTGTGATGTCCTTTGTTAAAGTGAGCTCTCTATGATGTTTGTGCCATACGGGGTTTCAGAACTGGAACGCTGCTGCCAAGTTTGAAGCCAACTGGTTCTCTCTTTTAAAACTAGGAAAGAAGGAGGAATTTCAGTGCAGAGATCAGACTGAGACACAACCAGTGGCTGTTGTATGCAAGTGTTAGGTCAGTGTTCACAACAGAGGCAGTATCATGTGTGAGATTAGACATACATTTTTAGAAGCACATCCTGAATGTAAACACAGTTGTAGTAGGTTTGAGCTCATTGTTAACTTGTGCTGCCAGGAAAACAAATACGGAAATGAGAACACTGACAGTGTTAAAGTTCCTGGAGAAGAAAGGTAAATAACACAAAGCCTTGTCATTTTTACACGACAGACTAACAAATCTGTAAACCTGCTAAGTATCAGTATGGTAAGATGCTTCTTCCAGTCAAAATACACCAGAATTTCTTTTGCTCGACACCAAACTGCATTAGGTTGTCTATATTGTTCAATTTGAACTGTCTGCTTGGATAGCCATTTAAATAGCAATAGGCTGTTTAATCATACTCTGACAATTCAAATTCTGAACAGTCCAATGTAAATATCTTTACCAAGCAGTTTTACTCAAGATCTTCTCAACATCTGGTTCATTAACAGAAAATATTTATCCGCCTTTTCTTACCAGAAGAGTTAACCTCAGTTTGTAACTGTAAACAAATTAAAAAACCCAACCCAGAAGTGACTCTTTAAGCTTGATTTGGAAAACCAAACCAATGAAAAACAAAACAAAACAAACAAACAAAAAACTCAACAAAAAACCAGCATCAATAACTGCAATTTTGACAGGGAAACTATCATCGGTCTCGTGTTAAAATCTACTGCCAATTCTTAGGAATTTTGAATTTATGCAAGTCAGCAGAACTCCTTCTGGATATGGATGAAGCGTATCAACTTGTAGGTTTACTGTTGCTGATATTTTAATGATTACTTTCATTTTAAGGAGATTATTTTGGGACTCATTAAAGAGTAGTTTTTAATTGCTCTGCACAATCTTATTTAGCACTGTCTCTAAACCATTATAACTGGTATTCCACTTACCTCAATGTAGCACAATCATATTCATTGTGATGCAATGAATTACGTTCTTCTGAAAGAGCATAATTCATCAAATGGATGATGAGTCAAATGTGTATTTGCATCCATTTGTTATGCTTGTGATATGCTTGACACATCTTACAAATGATATTTATAATGTACTATATCTAGAAAATGAAAGCTATTTTGTACTGGTGAAACAATAAGCAGAGAGAAATGATGCTTAAGACCCACAGGTCTGTTGCAATCAGGTTAATCCTGTGTTCAGCACAAAGAACCACTCTCTTGCTGATGGGGAGAAAGTGGCCAGCTATGCTTATGAATCTCTTGGGCTTGTTCTGCTTGAGGAACTGCAGATTGTTTACTAGATCTCTGGCTGGAGAACAAAGAGAAGGAAAAAAAAGAAAAGGGGTAGAAGCTTTAAATTTGCCTATTTATAGCTCTTCATTGCTCGAGTTCTGGCATTTTTCCCTTCAAATGAGTATTCAGAAGAAGTTATTGCATAAATATCATTAAACTTCCAGTTAGCATAAGGGTGCCTGAGTCTGTATTCTTTGTCCTGTTTCTGCTTTTTCTGCTGTAGGTCTTCCTCTCTAGTACTTTGATCCAGAATTACTCATTATCAGAACAGTCAAAGAGCTAATGCAGCAGGCATTCATTGCAACCCCTCAGAAAGACGGCAGACTGGACAGAGAATAGTACAGGTGGAAAAGGGAGCATCCTTGCCCAAGAAATCCAATATGCCATGTTGAGAGAAGTAGTATAGGTACTTAAGCACCTATTCCTTCCATTCAGAAATTCAAAGCATCAGTAGATACCATTTTCAGGAAAAGGTGCTCTAAAATATGGTTTCGTAATAGGTGAGAATTTAAGTGCCATTGTGTCATTTCAGCAGTACCTCCTCATCTTCCCTATCTGAAACTACAGTGATGCAAAAATCGAAAGAGCAAATAATTTGTCTGAGACTGCTTTCATTTTTTTCAAATGCTTCCTGAATTACAATTTCTTCCAATCTCTTCTTCTCTCCAAAGGGTTTTTTAGTCAAGAGAATGAAGAAAAAAACTAAAAAATTTGATCTGTTCAAAGTGGTGTTTATTAAGGCACTGTAATTATCAGGCATTGTTGCTGAGATAAATGTCTCTGCTTGTGGACCCTCTAATGTAACTGGCCACTCCGGCCAGTACCGGGAGGACTGGTTTTCCATTGTAGCTGTGATGAAGCAAAGACACCTTTAGTTAATAGCTCCATGGAGCTTTAAACTCAAAAGACAGGATTTATTCTCATAAATCAGATTATGGTTGGTTTGTGGGGTTTTTTTTGCTTGGTTTGGTTTTTTATACATTAGGGTCTCTTCTAAATGGATGAAATGGAGTAGTCACTTTAGATGCTCTTCTGTTGAGATTCTTCATATTTTATGTTCGTTGTTACAAAAAGTGTGAGAAATGTAATGATATGTTTAGATTAGCAGAACTGAAAACAGATCAAATGATATTTAAATGGAGAGACTTGTATTTCTGAAAAAAAAAAATAATATGGGAGAGAAGATACATGGTATTTTGCCAGTAAGATGTAGGTCTTTGTATCTAAAAACTAGCACTTTGGCTTTAAAATAAGATTTTGCTGTTGGTTAATGGCTTAATCTATAGTTTAGAAAATATTGCTATGTTTTGCAATATCCATATAGAGTTCTCTACTTCTTCCAAGATGTCATGCTCTTGATCTTTATTCAAGAGATATCTCATGGCATCAGGTTAACCTGAGTCAACTAACAGCGTTGTCTAAGAAAGAACATATATTAGCTTAAGATTTTAGAGGATTCTGTTTCAGCTAGTTGTAGATATGCTAATGCATGTAACAATTTAAATGAGCTCGGTGTATTGATAAGACTATTTGACAGCTCAAATAAATTAATCTCTGAATTAATCCATCTAGATCTCATGATCCATTCTGCAAGAAGCTGACTTTTTCTTAGCACTATATGAACTTGAGTAAACAATGTACAAGCACTTGAGCATTAATTTTAAGGTGTTAAACTGAAGGCTTTGTGGTCAATGTATATTAAAAGTTTCAGCTCGAAAAATTTTTTGTTCATGATACATTCTGCTTTAATCACTCTTTCTATGATCTACTGATACATTATTTTGTTAATGCTGAATGCTTAACTTTTTTCTTTCTTTTTCCTTTCTCTTCATATCCCGAAGTTCCAACTAACCTTTCAATGCTTTTTTTTCCTTACCTTTTTTATTTGCTCCATTTATGCATTAAGTGGTTGCTTAGATTTAAGGTAAGAAACCCCAGGGCTGGATTTCCATTCTTAATTTTCTGAGACTATTACACACGGGGAGATGATTAACATGAGTGTTATTGATTGTTTAAAATAATACCTGCTCTCCCTTCTGTATATCAGACCTTCTGTGGAATGATTTCATTGCAGATAAACATTTTGTGATATGAATTGATGTACTCATGTAAGGAAGCTAGTAGAGTTCATTTTAAAAGCTTTGTGGCAAAATATTTACTCCTTCAGCATATCTACCAGATGTTTTGCTAAGCTTGTGTAGACAAAAAGATACAGTGAACAGATAGCAACTAAATATGAGCCTCCCCCTGTGTAATATTCTTTTTATCCTATATACGGTGTAAATGATAATTTGATTGGAATTAATGTTTCAATGTGAGATGCTCAGATAATGGGCTCCAAAGGTGCGTGACAAATTCAAATCTATATATTATTTTTTAAAGTTGCAGTATCCTTAATTTTTTTGAGAAACTGATATCCCTGTTTAAATACTGAGGAATTCACAGTTTTTGTATCTGTGTAAAAATTTTGATAACTGTTAAGCAAGCTAAATGATTTATTTAGTTGAATATTAAATGAATAGTGCATCAAAGTAGTATGAAGTATGAATACTACAGTCTGAAGTATGAATTATGTCAAATTCTCAGGGATCTTAAAGAGGTTTAAATGTTAGTAGCTGTAGTGGCTGCAGAAGTGGCAAAAAAACCATCAAATCAATTAGATAAGCAGTTAAGTTTTCACCATGAGAACAATTAGACATTGGAATAATCTCCCAAGGGAAGTAATGGATTCCCTTACAATGGACAGTTTTAAGACTAAGCTTGACTGGGTTCTGGGCCATCTCATTTAAACTATATATATGTAGTTTACCTTAAAAGGTTGGACTAAATGATCCTTGAGGTCCCTTCCAACCTGATATTCTATAATTCTATTAAGTAAAGTTACATGGTAGTCTGTTGGAGTTCATAGAACATTAATTGACAAATGATAGCCTTTATTGAGTATTGTGATACCATTATTCTCCTGAAGTGCAACTGGTTTGGGAAAAGAGGGAATGAAAGTTTTTTTAGTAGCAGCCACCAGAGTTTTAAAGAGGGAACTGTATTTTAGAATATAGAATATGAATATTTAGTAGAAGTATATTAATTAAATGAAATTTCAAGTTGTTCTGAAATATTTTTTATGACTAAGTATTTTTCATTACTGGAAAAGCTAAAACAAAATCCTTCACATTCCTGAAAATATTGCCTGTAAAATAAGGTATTACTGTAGGTACCCTACAGAGTCCCTATGGAATTGGCCAGATGGCACTTTTAGTAGGGTATTTAAGTGTATGTAGCACATTTGATCGCAATGGAAATCGTTTAAGAAATGAGAGATTTCTTGCATGTTATTTGGAATTTATTTTTACAGAAGTGTGTGAGCTCTGGTATTTCAAGCCACATAGCGTTTAAATGCTTTGTATTTAAGAACTGCAGAATATATCTCCTCCCTGGCTCTTTCTGTCTATCCACACAAAATAGAGACTTCTGATGCTGACTATGCCTTATTCTGGGCACAGTTCATGTCGGATGATGGTTTTTTCCGTGATCTTTAAAAAACAATTTGCACATTGTATCCTTTGTGGATCTCTGCAGTTTCAGTTATAAAAAATAATTACCATCCTAAAAAATTTTACAATTGTATAATTATACATTATGTGTGAACTGCCTTACCTGTTCATCATCTGCAGTAGTGAGAAGAGTCTCTTCAACTTTTCAGAGAAAATTATTTTTTTCTATTTATAGGTTTGGAATGAAAATAACATTTTCTTGTTATAATGCCAGTTAAAATATTTCTGTATTTTACTAGAGTGAACCTGTTCAGAAATTTGATTTGGGAAATCACAATATGACAATCAACTTCTCATTGCCAAAACCATGAGGGTTTAAAAAAAAAAAAAAAGAAAAAGGGCAAAAAGCAGCACAGCACCTCTCAGTAGACATAAGTTATTAAGTGGACATAAGTTAAGTCTCACTATAGTCACTGTGCATCAGCCTGAAAGAAGAAAACTAAAAGGCAGCTACTAACCCTAGTTATATGTGAATAATAATTTTACTGTATTTAAAAGAGATTGGGTATGAAATGTTTGGCCTGCATTTATTTATCATGGCTGCAAAGAAACCTTAGTCTTAGGCAACAGTTACAATATTAAACTGACTGACTGTAGAAGGATTAACTGTGCTTGTGTCTAGGTAGCTTAAATTTAAAGCAGATTTTGAAGAAAATTCCAATTACAAGTCAGAGGAGTATCTGTGGCATGTCCTGTCGGGAAATCAATTGAAAATTACATTGTTTAAGCCTTTTGTATGTACCAGGCTTGATTCTTCAATTACACAAGTGGATGTGGTAAAACCAAGTAAACTCAACTGCTGGAGCTTCTACTTGTGGTCATTTGTCAAGGCAGGGATGAAATGTAGGCATTTCACTTCTATATCAACTGGTTAATCAACTGACAAACGTATGATTTAATTAGACATGAAGAGTAAGTATTCAAGTGTCTGAGCACAGACTGAAAAGGAATTTACTTTGAGGTAGCAGATGACGGGCCAAAATCTGCTCATCCTCTCTGTAGCGTTAACAGGATGAAGCAAGCTGCGGCAAGGTAGTTTTCATTCAGCCTTAGGGTTTTTTCTGAGTTAGGTATAAAATTGCTCGAGAAGGTTGGGTGGCTGATGGGACACTTTTTATTATTAGATTTTAGCAAAAGATGATTCTTTTGACATCTTCAATGTTCTAGAAAGTCCAATGTGACCATAAAACGTCACTTCAGAATTTCTGGGCTGAATCCAATTTTGGCTTTACAAAGTAGCTCCTCCTGAGGTTTGATTGTGTGGAATAGCTGGTATTCTGACTTCTTTGGGGAAAAATTCCAAACAAACCCCACTTTGTTTTGGTAATTGAACTGACAATGAGATACTCCTCAGAAAAGTGTAGATCGAAATCTTTGTTGCAGATAAATGCCTTTCAGCCACATAAATACACAGTGCATTGGTGCAAATAGTTTTTGTACATCTGGTGACCAGCTCTAATATCTGACCAACTATGTATTTCTGTATTTCCTGTTCAGTGATTCTTTTGCATGTGAAAACATTCCCAAGTACTGAATTGAACAATCTACAGGATTTCTCAATTTTAAGCAGTGTATTTCACTACAAATGTCTTACACAGTGGAGTACTAAAGTAGTTCAAACTGTTACATGTTTATAAAAATGTAACTATGAAGGAAACTCAGTCATATGTAGGACCATAAGAAAATCATTTAATCACTGGGATCTATGAAAAACATAATTGCCAAAAATAGAAATTGGACAAATAAATCCTAATTTAAAAAAAAAATTAGACTTAGAATTATAATTTTCTTAGGCTTCTAGTCAGTCTCATATCATGTGTTGAAGTCATCAGATGTTAGCTGTCTAAAACTAACACTGTAACTCAATATAGAAAAGATTGGATGAAATACTGTTGTACCCTTTTTAAACAGAATGGTCCACGCTGGCCCATTTCTTTATAGTTCATTTTATGGCTGTTACTGAGGAGCTGGATCTCAAGAGCATCCTCCGGGATATGTTACTTACCAGTGACCTGCTTATTATAAGTTGTTTATGCAATTTCTTCCTCAGCAAGACTTCAAATTCCAGCTTCAGTGCTGACAGAGTTTAGGTAGAAGATGTTTTCTTCTATAGTGCAGGTGCTTGCTAATTCACCTATAAAAAGCTAGGTGTCCAGTGACAAAATAAAAAGCCTTTACCAAGATCTCCCTGGAATTATTTGGTGTTCCTCCATGTAATTTCAATTGGTAATATTTTCCACTTCTTTTGCTTCTGTGGGAAGAGGCAAAAAAATAATTGGAAAAATCCTGTGTGCATTCTGCACAGACCCTGTGCACTACTTGTCTGTTCTCCGAGTTGCCTTCCTGCTTTTGGACTAGTTAGCTGGGTTTTTTTTTTTTGAGCTTTGTGCCAAAATCATTACTGCCTCTCTTAATTTTGTCTTTTTTTTTTTTTTTTTTTTTAGCACAGTGGTTAGCTGATTTGGCAGTTGTGAGCAAAGTTATAGATACTCCTTTGTGTTTCTGGTTGCAGGCTCTGCTTTGCCACACAGTTTTCTATAAGAATTTGCAAGCTCTTAACTACAAACCAACCACAGATCTTTGGGGTCCTGCAGCCTCCAGTCAAAGAAACCACCAACAGACAGTTCCTCTGCTTTCATCCCTAATTATACCAGTTGCATCTGGATAGTTCCAGCTGTGCAGAGCTAGGGCAAAAGTCAGAAACAGTGCAGCTTCTGGCAAATTCCAACTTACTCTAGAAAACCGAATTTTGAAGCTTCACAGTAAATGCAAATGTGGTTGCTTTGGATTTTAGAAGCTTGTGAGGGGGATGTGTGTGGATGTGGATTTGTGATTTGTGTATGGAAACCATCTTTAAAACCATGTGTGCAAAATGGAAAAGGCAATGGAGTAAAGTTTTGCAAGAGGAGGTATTGATGGCTTTCTTTTTTTTCCTCTCTACCTTTTTTTTTTTCCTGGTAGAAAAATATATATACAAAAGGGTTCAGTTGGAAATGTTACAATGTGTGTATCTCTCCTCTCCTCTCCTCTCCTCTCCTCTCCTCTCCTCTCCTCTCCTCTCCTCTCCTCT
>JAAGNO010020539.1:0-61269 GCA_033439905.1 Ceryle rudis | reverse complement strand
AAGGAAAGGAAAGGAAAGGAAAGGAAAGGAAAGGAAAGGAAAGGAAAGGAAAGGAAAGGAAAGGAAAGGAAAGGTGACTGGGAGAAGATGTATCAGGGACCCTTAGGACCCTTCCAGCAGACACAGCTTTGCCAAGTGTATGTATTACTCTTCCACTAAGTACAGTTATATTCAGGAGTGCCGTGTGCCATGCTCAGGCAATTCCAGCTACCGACTACAGCTTCAGGAAGCAGCATTGTGTATAAATACTGTGTAATTCAGGATTTTCAGCCATTTGTGTTCTGCTGACCACAGCATTTTAAGGCTAAAGGAAATGAAAAAGCCCCCGGTGTATCAACTCCATGATGAAAAGGTTCTCCCTGATAAATACACCCACTATGCTGAGATATCACATCACCAGGTGCAAGTGACTGAAGTCAGGCCCTTTGTATGCTTATGTCTACAGCATATACAGGATCCCATTTCACTGATAAATGATAATTCTTAGTGTCTTCCAGTGCTTGCTACTTTACATTGAGGAGCTCAATGTCAAATTTTAAGATCAGGCTACATAACTGCACAGGTATTTTGTGTCAATTTTTAAGTGCTAGTATTTCTCATGAGGCTAATTGTGTTTTTAGAAGTTATGGATGCCAATACTGAAGTCTATTACACATTTTTTTTCTAATTTTTTTCAAGGGAATCAAACTGAAAAAATTGATTTTATTGGATTTTTCATTTGAAATAGGAAATGGAAAGTAACAAGGTGCAGGAGTGAAGGAAAAATGGCAAAAGTGGGAGCTGCAACAGCATAAAAAACCCCAGGGACAAACATCAAATGAAATAAAGGAACTACAGGACCAGAATGTGAGCTTTGAAAATTCAATTTCTTTTCTGTAAGAACGGAGGTTTCAGAGGCCATGCGTGATTTCAGCCATGCTCTTAGACAGGCAACCTTTAAGCATTTGCTTGGCTAAATGTAAAAGCATTATATTAAAAAAAAATGGGAGCACCTATCCTGGACAGTAGCATAATAGGCTATTGCTGCACATGGAGGAAATATTTTTAAATATAACCTCTTCTTTTGAGAAAGATTTTTTTCACTGCTCAACTATTTCTCTGTTTTCCTATAAATGTTTTCAGTTACCTTCTATTTTTCTCCACCCTTTTTATGGTCCAGGTGTTTATAGCTACTTTTTGTTATTAATGAATCATTTAGTATAGCCACCTTTAGCATACAACTAACAGGAATAAAATAATTACATAGGAATTAACAATAAACTTACCTAATTGAAAACATAGCTGATGAAAAAGACTGAGACATTTTAAGTGCTAATTTGTCCTGTAAATCAACAGTTATTTGCACAAGGTTATTATATGTTTCTAAGCAGAGACAGACTCTTGCTGTAGTATCAAGTTAGATAATTATGTAAGCATAGAGACTACATATCATTTATCACCACAATGTAAAGATTCCACTTCTCTGTTCTCGGTTAACTGGTTTCTCCCTGAAATCAATGAAGGGGTGAAAAGACAAGTATAGTATCTCAGGCACCTGAACTGAATACAAATTGAACATGAATCAGAATTTTGGCCTTAAAGTTAATTTCTCGTCTGAGATAGTCTTCCCATGTAATTTCTCCTTTGATACCAATTTGTTCTGCCTTATCTTCATAATCAACTAATGCATCTTCTAATGTTTGATGACAAGCAAGCTACCACATGCTGAAGATAATAACCTACTCTAAGGAGAACAAGAAATGAGAAAACAAATGAAAGCAAGCATATCAAAAATCAAAACCGTTTTGTCTTCCAGCTTCCTGCAATCTCCAACATAAAACCAGGTAGTTGCTTAAAAGAATTGAAATGGACCCGATATATTTACTTTCTATCAGAAATACTAAAAGGGCAAGAGGGTTGTTCCACCCAAAATGAAGCAATGGATACTTTGGTAGGCACAACAGGAGACGAGATGTAAAGCATCACTCCATTCTTCCCCTCTGTCTATCTACCCACCACATCAGCTATCACATAACCAGTGACGGGCAAGGTATCTTCCTATCTTCTGTGTTCTTCCTTCTCCCCAAATTGAAATTACAATTCCAGTCCGGGGTACTCCACAAAGACTTCCTATTTGTCTAGAATATGGCACTTTTACATCACCCTTCAGTGCTTTTACAAGTTTTGTGAGTATAGAGGGAGCAGAATGGCAACTAACTAGTGCAGATCTTGACCAACAGTGCTCCTCCGAAAGGATGCCCTTGTGTGTCCTTACAAGATCATGGAACCAGTTGTTTAACGTGTACATCTTAAGGAGCTGCTGTGACCAAAAATGCTGCATAAACTAAATGGTGTATATCAGTGACGTGTATCTATTCAGAAAGACAACAGATTCAGCTAAATTAGATAAGATCTGATTTTGTTCATCATTCATGTGAATTTGGTCAAGGTTTAAAAAAAAAAAAAAAAAGATAAAAAAGCTGATACAACATTTGAGAAACTGTCAAGAATTGCACTGATTATTTTCAACCCTATGATTTCTTCCAGTTCTAATAAGAAAGCCAAAGTTGCCTACAAAACCTCCAGAACATTCTCAAAAGTATTTGCTACTATAAGCAGTCACTTAAAAGACTGTATAGATACTCTTTTTCTTACTCATGGACATCACCAGTAGGTAGTGAAAATAAATCATAGAATCATAGAATTGTTTAGGTTGGAAAAGACCTTTAAGACCATCAAGGCCAAGCATTAATGTAACCCTGCCAAATCCACCACTAAACCATGTCCCTCAGCACCACATAAACACGTCTTTTAAACACATCCAGGGATGGTGACTCCACCACTTCCCTGGGCAGCCTGTTCCAATACTTGACAAGACTTTCGGTGAATAACTTTTTTTCCTAATATTCAATCTAAACCTCCCCTGGCACAATTTGAGGCCATTTCCTTTCATCCTGTCACTTGCTACTTCGGAGACGAGCCCGACACACTTGGGAGAAGAGCCTGACACCTAACCTCTACATGTATAAATATCCTAACCTCTGCATTAAATGTCTACTTCTTATGATACACAGTTTGCAAGACAGTTAATGTGGGACATCCTGTGATGGGTGGTTATGGTCTTACAGTATTTAAGCCAGAAGTAATTTTCTAAGGATTATAGTAACAGCAGAGCCAGAAAGGTGCAGAAAGCTTTACCGTATACAAAATTCTCATTTGCTGAGTGTGTACCAATCCATAAAGAAAAAACAGGGCTTGTCACAGCCATGTTTATTATAAAACCAGATGCTGCATTCCCATGAGATAATAGAAAAATAGATACTGTCAAAGATGAATGGTCATGATGAGGGATAAAATTCAAAAGCTCAAAACCAGCCCCAAGGCGATGAAAGGAGGAGCCAGCCATGAATAATAAACATTCTGACAAATATAATTTAGCATATTAAATGCTGCTGAATCTTATTCTGTGGCCTATACGTACCTCAGAAAAATTCAAAAATACACTTAGAACATATTTTCAGACATACTCCAACAATGTTTTACTCTCCTGTGGTTTTTAGTTTTGTCTACAAATGTTCCAATTGAAATTTTCTTGAATGTTTCTTTTTTGTAAATCAGTTAATTTTTCGTATTTAAGCATGAATGGTGCTACGACTTACCGGAGATAACCACAGAACACAATATTTGCCCAAAAGCAACACATTCATATTAAAAGGGTCTGACATAGGACAAGTTTGGGAGAATCAAAAGCTGAGAACTTTTTCTCACCCAGCTACAAGCATTTGCCAAGTGCCAGGTATTAAATCTTTCTTACTAGGCCTATATCAAAGCTCTTCTGAAAAAGAACAGCTTTCAGTTCAAGTAACCCATGTCACAGCAACTTTATTTTCTTTAATTCTACTACTGTAGTACCTAGCATCTCAAAACCAGAGCTGAACTCCTAGATGCCAAGAGATGGTCTTCTCTGCAAAGAGCTAACACTATGCTGGATCAAGTCTGTGTGCCGTGCAAAGAGTGAAGCCAGGTGCCAGGTTTCCTATGAAACCTGCCATTGCTTAGATTTGGTGAATTCAGTATGAGCTAGTTTCAGATATATAGGTTTCCTTCCCTGTGACACCTTATTTTCACAGTGGCCTATCCTATGCTCTCACTAACCCCCTTTCTTAACTAGTTATCTTTCTTAACTAGTTATCTTTCCTCAGTGAATTTAATCCTGTGCATGTGTAATCTGCTAGCAGACTTAAAACTGGACTAGCCAGTGAGTAGGAGACCGATACATGCACAGACGGGATAGGGAACCCGAGGTCCAGACATGGATACTAGATGGAGCGAGGGGCCATGCTGACACTTGAAGGACCTGCCAATGTGGGTGTGCTGGTGGGTACAAGGAGTGAGGGCCTGTGAGCAGTTGCTTGGGAATTTCAGTCCTGATCAGCTTGAGAGTGGGAGACAGACTTCACTTTCTGTACCTACATTACATATGTTTTCTGGTAGAGTTGTAAGTGCCGTGGCAGTCTGCGCGGCTGGCTACGTTAGTGTCCTCTGGGTGCACTTTTCCAGGATACGTGTGGACCCAAGAACCCTCCCGTGTCCAAAAAGTGTACACGCATGGACTTCAGCCAGGAGCAGCAGTCCCCAGGTCCCAGAGACAATTGGACTCATCAGCTCCCATAAGATGCTTAGGCTCACTTTTAAAAAAAATCCACTTTATAAATGGCTCATGGAAAGAAGTAAAAGAAATTAACTTAAAAGAAATATGGTGAATTTTATAATACACATAATAATGTGAAAATATCAAAGAAAATGAAAAAAGTACTCTGCACTGCTGTAATCTAACAGACATTATAAAATTTATTAAACTTTAAAAGAATTGCATAAAAATGAAATACAATTTATGGAATGGTACTGCAAGTAGTTTATCATACAGTTAAAGCCCATACAATTCTGCCCAAGGAAGGAGAAATCAGTGCTGTTGTTTTGCCTGCTTGCCAGCCTGCTGAACATATTTTATCATACCAATCTCATTACAGCTTGTCTGTGATGATACTACTTACCAAGTGAACAGGGAAAGAGCATCTCATCACAACGGTATTTAACACCCTACTCTGGATTATGTCGTACTTCGCATTTAGTTCAAAATGATGACTAGTTCAAGCTCTCATTTATTTGTTTCTCCTTTTTATCTCAATTCTGCAAGCAGCTGCTACTATTGCAGATTCCACATTCTAGCTGTTGAGATGTGGTAAGTGTTCTTAGTAAAGAATAATTGGCTGTCTTTGGGCAGTTAATTAAACGTCATCAAGTGCCTCCTCCCCCCCCACCAAAAAACAACCAAAAAAAACCAAACCAAAAACCCAAAACCCCACAAAAAAACCCCCACACACACACACAAAAAACCCCAAACAAACCACCAAGGAAGAACTACTTGAAGAAAAAAATAACTAAATAACTTATTAGATAAGGTTTTACTTCGGTGTCTGGCTGAGTGGTTTTGTATGTTTTCTTAAATAATGAAACTATGCAGTTAAATAAGGAACGGGGATACTACACCAGTATGGGATTACGTCAGGCACAGGACTGAAGTGTCATAATAACGCTGATTCAACATATCACTTAGCTCATAGAGTAAGGCATGTATATGTGCATATCCATGATACTCCTGAGCATGTGCAACTGTTCCTTGAAGACAGCTGGAAAGGATTTAATGACAGAAAAATACTGTCCACAGCACTATCAGATCCCAAGGAAAATACTCTCAATCACTTTTTTTTTTCCACACTTTTCACCCTGTAAGTATTTTAAAATATCTTCTTACTTAAACATCTTAATTTCTAGAACAGTAATGAAATGAATTGTCTTTCAGTTTCTCTTAGAACTAACAAACCTATTTGGAAGCAGACATTTTTTCGTGTCTGTTTGTTAGCAGGAAGACCAATATGACAGGCAGGTATTTGCTTAAATGCCCTTAATGCAGTCTGACCGACTACCACTAACTGGCAGGTACTTGCAATCTTGTGCTTGCAGTAGTGTCCCTGGCAGAAAGATGTCTCTTGTTGTACCTGCATAGCAAGACAGATGTCTCCAATTATCATTATGATGGCATTAACACATCACATCTCTTTGCCCGTCTATAATACAGGCATTAAGTTCTGTTTCTTAACTGCCACACCACTGCCTGGTGTGCTCCTGTTTTCTGTTGGACAGAGAGGAGTTTGTGCCATCTAGCTTTCTGAATGGAAAACATTTCCCCAGACTACAGTGAAATTTAATTTTCTACTTGTCATGGAAAAATAGTAGTAATACAATGTGGAAGATAAGCTTTTCAACTTCAATTTTGTGCACACTGATGTAGCCAATACAGGCAAACAATATAAACAGGCATCCAGTAAGCTTCCCAAGGACATTATGCCAATGCAGGACTAAACTACAATCTCTGGGATAGCAATCGCAATGTAATCATTATATAGAATTTGGAAAAACAAGCAACAAACCAAAAAAAAAAAAACAAACCAAAAACCCACAATTGTGTGCATTCCTGACCTTAGCAAAAGGCAGGAGCTCGCACACCGCCGCGAAAGACAGGGTAATAAACTAGTCCGTGTGGAGCCCGTATGAAGTACCAGGTGGGCGAGGGAGGCGGGCCGTAGGCCCCGCGCACGGTCAGCTCCCCGCAGGCCGCGCCGCTCGCCTGCCAGGCCGCGGAGGCTGAGGAGCCAGGCACGGCCCGCACCTGGCACCGCCTGCAGCGAGCGCGTACCCGCAGCCCCGCCGAGCGGCGGGCGGCCGCGGAACCCAGACCGCTCCCCGGACTCTAGCTCCCCGAGGCCTCGGCGGGGCGGGGGGACCGCGGCAGGCCCCGCCTCGCTTCGCTCCGCGGCTGCCGCCAGGCCCAGCGCAGCTTCCGGGGGAGCGGGCGGGCGGGAGACGGCGGCACCATGGGGCTGACGCGGCAGAAGCACGCCAAGAAGAACATGGGCTTCTACAAGCACAACTTCCACTTCCGCCAGCCCTTCCAGGTGCTGCTGGACGGCACCTTCTGCCAGGCTGCGCTCCGCAACAAGATCCAGATCCGGGAGCAGCTCCCCGGATACCTCAACGGCACCACCCACCTCTGCACCACCCGGTAGGCCGCGGGGCCGCCGACTGGCGCCGGGGAGGCCCCCCGGCGGAACGAGCCGCAGTGCGCATGCACAGTGAGGGGGCGGGGGCGCACGGTGCGCATGCGCAGGGGGCGGGCGTCGCGCTCCCTGGGGCCCGCTGTAGTTAACTTGCGGAAGCTCCATTCAGTGCCAGCTGCCTTTCCGGAGAGGGCAGAAGCTGCTTGGGGAGTCGGTGGGGCGAGGCCGATGTGTGAGGGATGCCTGGGGCGGGACCTCTTCCTATTCCCAGCGTCTTTGTGTCGAAGCGAGAAGAGCAGAGGGGAGCTCTCGGGCAGGGGGGGCGTTGCTGCTGCCTGGGGCCTCAGCCTGCGGGCAGTGGGTTATTTTCAAAGCTGTTCTCAAGGGAGAACAAGGATGCGCTGGACAAGGGCGTGGAAGTGAAACGTACACACCAAGTATCTTAAGTGGTCTTCACATTGCCTTTGGTTTTACTTGACTTTGTATATTGGAGATGATAAAATCTCCTTCACTTGGGTTTCTGCAGTGGCAGAAACTACTGAAAATAGCAGGATGATGTATATACCCTGGGCTACAAAAATTAAACACAGAGCCGTCTTGCATGTGTTTCTAAACAGTACAAAAGATTGACTCTTGACCTTAGCCGTGGAAGGTTCAGCAATCACTTTAATACCAAATGTATTCCAGTCACGTCTAAGTATCACTTCTTGCTTCCTTCTTTCAGCAATATCTAGCGCTCTTACCGACCTGTTTTCACTTTGGGCAGCTGAAAGGGCTTGTTTTCCCTGCTGTCAGAGTGCTAAGTTGGTGAGGCAGCCCCTCAGCAGCATGAGTAGAGCTAGAGCTTCCCTGAGGAAATGAGCTGGCTTGCTGTGAGAGTCTTTGCAGAAAGAACTGGCTCAGGTCTGCACAGAGACTGTCCTCAAAGGTTAAACTTTCTTCTCTGGAAAGAAAAACAGTTGCTACCATATCCTTGAAGCTGTATTTCAAGGCCATACATTCCCACCACCGCCCACATTTAATAGTAAGACTCAGTGGCTGGAGTAAGTTAGGTTTCATCTCCTGTTCATTTCTGAGTATCCGCGGTAACCTCCTTATATAGTGCTACACTGTCCTGTGTGAACATCTGAGTGCTGCCAAGAGGAGGATTTTAGGTTTGCATTTTGTTCTTTAGTTGGAATGTTGTGAAGCCGTAAACTTCCAGGTTTTTAATCATACGAACACTTTTTCTTCTGCTTGAGTCAGCTGGATTCTGGTATCAAGTTTGAAGCAGGATGATGGATGCTAATACAGATTTAATTTGCATGCAGTGATTAATCAGTTTGTGCTAATTTTATTTGTTAAGTAGTAGTTTGTATGCTAGGTGATACCCAGACATGCATGTAAGGACTTAGCATGGTCACTGATATAAAATACATTAAAATAATTTAATATGACTTAATATTGTTATTGGTTAATCTTGTTTGGAACCAAGGAAACCTTGCTGATGTCTTTAGGTGGGCCACTGCTTTCAGATTACTGTGTGTGCCATTTACAAATCGTAGAGCCTGAACGACTGGCCATCACTAATTAACTCACATCAACCTTTTCCTGTTGTAAAAATTTGTAGTTATTGTCTCGTTTAGACATCTTTTGTTGCATTTGGTTTTCAGATGTGTTCTAAAAGAACTGGAATCACTGGGGAAAGCTCTGTATGGAGCAAAATTAATTGCCCAAAGATTTCAGGTTCGAAACTGCTCTCACCACAAGGCTCCTGTGAGTGGTTCGGCCTGTTTGCTTTCCATGATTGAAGAAGGCAACCCTCATCACTTCTTTATTGCTACACAGGTAAATGCTCACGAGAAGCATAATTCCATTTCATTTGAAGTGATCCTTTGATAACTAAGGGTAAGGAAACCTTCAGAAACCGGGATTGCTAGATATTTAAATAGCTTGTGGGATTTAATCTTGTAAAGCCTTACTCACTTTTAAGTGTATTTGCTAATTATGAAGCACAGAATCTTTTGTCTGTCTTACTTGTCTGTCTTACAATTGGATTTTTTTTACCCTAGAAGGTTATTGCTTAGTTTAGTAGAAAACATACTGACTACCTATTGACGTGTAAGAAAACAACTGTTTCATGTTAAATTACATACTGCTTCTGTGCGCATTCTCTGACCCAAACTGTTAGGCACAGGAGTCTGAAAAGTGAACTTAAGTGTTGAGTGACCATATAACTTCAATTTGGAGATTAAAGATAGAACTTGTGTACAAGTCAAAAAGGCATATTTTTTTTTTTTCTTGGGTCTGTTATTTGGACTGTTTGTGTAAAATAAATATTATATACATAAAATGGTTTACATTAGAATTCTGTATAGTTGTATAAGATACAAGGAAATTCAAGTCATTTGTTATAGAAAAACTGTTCTTCACTTCTTGTGAAGCAGTGGACTGCATACCAATGGACTGGGACTTCTTCCTCAAAAAGTGCATCTATGTTTACACATGCATTAAGAAAGGAAAAGTTAATAATTTTTGCATCAGAAGTACAGCTAATCAGAAGGAGAAAAATTGAAATGTAAATTTCTCTGAAAGGCACTGCCATGTATATCTGCTAGATTAAGTTTCTTATCTTTCTCATAATGTAATTTATCTTCATAGTTTCATATTAAAAGTAGATGCATTTGAATTGCAAATGTCATTTAATCCCAAAATATTGACTAAAGTATTTAATTTTACAGGACCAGGATTTAGCAAACAAAGTGAAAAAGAAGGCTGGTGTTCCTCTCCTCTTTATTATTCAGAACACTATGGTACTAGACAAACCCTCTCCTAAATCCTTGGCATTTGTTCAAAAGTTGCAGACAAATCAGCTTGTTCCAGAGCACCAGAAACAAAGTATTGTGCAGCTTAAAGAAAAAGAAGGACTAGCAAGACAAGAAGGTGAAAAGAGAAGAAAACGTAAAAGAGCAGGTGGCCCCAATCCTCTCAGCTGTCTAAAGAAGAAAAAGAAGAAAACACAGGAGGGTCAGGAGCCTTCTGCTGAAAAGAAGAAAAGAAGAAAAAGAAAGCGAAATAGGGTCAAAGCAGAAGGCGTGCAGTCAGTGCAGAAGAACGAGGAAGAATAAACCCGTCTTCATAAGCAATGCAGGACTTGAACATTGTTTGAACTTTGCAAAAAGAAAGATTAATGTGCAGTCGTGAAATCAAGCTGTTAATATTAAAACTTATTTTATGAGGTCATACTGCTTATTGCTGCATCTCAGCATTTGCGGGTTATTTTCCTAGTAATTTTTTCTGTTTAGTAATTTGAGTTTGTAGCAAAATATTTAGGAACACTCGTGTTTCATTATTATCTCCAGCATCTTGATTCCTGCCAGAGAGTTCACATGCTCGATAGCAATTTTGTAGAAAAGCTTCTTGGGTTGCATATGGATTTTGGTGGGATCCTAGACTTCTTTCTAAGTCTAGGTTGGTATTCTTCCTAAAACTAGTTTTGACAGTCGTTCCATTACAGAATGTGGAATTGACCTGAAAGAGCATAGTATCTTATTTATCTGCATTGATTGAATACAGAAGTTAAAACTTTTGCGGAGTGACGAGACGCCAGTCGACAAGTCCCTTCCAGCCTATATTACTCTCTAGGCTCCATGTGAACTGATATGTCTCTTGTTCATGATCTTCATTTATTAAGAAGATCCTGGAGGGCATGTGATAGTGTTGATATTCCAGACATCTCTTGACTGTCCAGTTTGTCTCTATTCTTCCTTTTGAAATAGGAAGAATGCAGTTTGAAAATGCTGGATCAGAGAGGCCTGGCTAGCAGCTAGTGCCATCACAGTACAGCACAGCTGCGGAGGGGTCCTGAAATACAGCCCGCTGATGGTGGTGGGACTCGGGCTGTGTTGCACTTGTTGCACTGTTCTGTAGGGTTACGAGCAGAATAGAATTGGGTTGGAGGAGGGAGCTGCCAAAAATGTTTCGATTACCAGATACTCTATAGTAGCTATTTCCTATACCTTGAATAGTGGCATTAGGAGGCAGAAGTGAGTGACTGAGATGATGCAGTAGAGGGGTATGCACTATAGTACACATTGTGGCATAGCTGTGCTGTAACAGTGTTCCTTACCACCTCTTAACAGATATTTAACTTTTCTTGGTGTGTTTCTGCTTAACCAAGATGTAATTCTTAAAAGGAAAACTTTCCATTTCTTCACCTACATGAGTTTAAGCCATGTGCTTCAACCAGTTCTTCAACCTATGTATCATATGTTTGCGAAGTATTTCTCCTCTGTGTGTTACCCGGACAGGTTCTTGAATGTCTGGAGTACATACACAGCTATAACGTACAGTGCTTTCTGTTGGCTTTTCAAATTACAGGGACAGTTGTTTTAAGGAATGTGAGAAATCAGAGTGATGGGAGAAGCAGAAACTGCAGGGTTGTTCCCTAGAGTCTGCAGAAATTTCCCTCCAGCCCATGACAGGAGAGGTCCAGCGACCTGCTCTGTGTTCGCAGCACAGTGCGCTGTTGCTGCAGCCCCAGGTGGAAGCCGTTCCTCACAGCACAGCTGGTTGGAGTGGACTGTGCCTTTACTGGTCCATATGAGAGACCACAAGTGCCTTAGGAACTGACCACAAGAGATGGAAGCAGCAAGAAAGGGTGCTATACTCAAGATTGAAAGCTTCGATTAAAATTTGAAACAGTCACGTTCAACGTGGTATTGTCCCTACATTGATTGCTATTGGAGAGTCCTGAGGAGGAATTTAGTAACTCCTCCAAACTGCTTAATGCAGCATATTTGGTTAATGTATATCACCTTTCTCAAGCTGTCATATTCCCTGCTCTTTCACTTACTTGAGCACAGTGCCATGGTAATGTAGTTTTGCTTCCCAGTCCCACTGAAATATTGCTTGTATTTCTTCCCCCTCCTCAGAGCCACCTGCAGAAAGCACTGCTGTAAGTAAAGCTAGGAGCAAACAGCAGAGATGGTTCATCTTCAAAATATCATTCTGAGCATCTTAAAACCCCAGTAACTTTACTAAAAATACTGGGTTTAAAACTGAACTGAAAACTACCATAGTCCCTTTCAGTGCTGTTGAAACACAAATCTTAAATGCACCCTATTTTGAAGACTATAGACAGACAAAAACATAATTACTGAAAAAAAAGAATATTTTAACAGTCCTCTAATGACTCCCATCTTAAGGAACTTAAAACAATATTTATCTGCGTTTCCTTAGTATTTTCTTAACACAAACTGAGTCACGGTGTTGCCATTGGGAACAACTGGAATGAAAAGAGAGGGAGCTAGAGAAAAGCTGTAAAAATTCCAGTAGAGCTGCAGCTCTTCTCCAGCCAGGTAACTGACTTGCCTTTCAGTTTTGGCAGAGAGCTCCTGCCCAGGCACCAAGCAGAGACAGTCAGACCATGGGTTGTTACCATTCTGCAGTTGGAAAGAAAACCCAAACCACTGGCACCTCCAAGTAAAACACATGTGCCAGGCCAAAGCCGAGGTGCTGTATTTGTGCGATTACACCAGTAGCACTCAGAGCAGGCTCTTAACACCGAGCCCAGCGGGCACGGGCTGGCTCTGGCCAGGCTGGGCTCTCACAGTGCACACTGACAGCTGCCTACGAACGGCCTCGTGCTGGTGCTCTCTGGCTGTGCTGCCTCTGCCTGACCAGACCAGAAACCATGCTGGATTCCCTCTAATAATTCAGCAGCATGAGTTACTGGGAGCATCCCTAGGTATTGTGTAAAACACTGCTGTGGAGGTACGTGTAGAGCTATCTGCTGTCATAGGTGTTCAGCTCCACACTCTGCCCAAAGCTGTGGTAGCCAGTTCCTTATTTATCAGTAAATGATCTGGAAATTCGGCCACATTTCTCAGATAGGCAGAGTTCCCAGTGTGACTTTTCTAATAAAGTTTAGGATTATTCTGCTGTAGCATGTCGGAGGGACTGGTTTTGGTTTTGAAACTACAGAAAACCAGAGGTAAACTGAAAAGCGCTTGAGCAAAAACTTCTGTGGTGCCACTGCTTTCCTCATTTCTCAGACAGGATAAATATATACTCTGAATCCTATGCGGTATCTCATTAAATCTTTTTCCAAAAAATAGGGAAATAACCAGTGCTGTACAACACAATGCATGCTACGTGTGCAGAGTAATAGGAGAAGAAAACAATAACACTTCAGCCGCAGTCTGCAGGACACTAATGCTGAATTTAGGACAGTCTCATCTACCAGCAGCAGAAGATACTTACCCAGACTGCCTGCCAATTCAATTGGCTGGATTTATACATTGGTGTGATCCAGTATTATACAATAAATCATTCCCTGAGCATCTGTTAACAACACTAAATAGATGAGTTAATTAGAAGCTTCTGGAACCCGGAATGTTTATGAATCATTAAAGTAAATATGAATATGGTATGACTTGAAAAATAAATACATTCTGGTGGTGAAAGGAAAACAGGATGTCCAGAGCAGTCCTGGTCATTTGTTTTCAGCAACACTGATGCAGTGTGAATGGCTTCTCCATAAGCTTTAGAGTGTTCCTGGAGGTTCTTGAACATACTCTGTCAGATACAAGATGAAGAACATCAGAACAATGCCATTATTTATACTCATTGCATCTTTCATATAGAAGTTTCACAAGCAGCTACTGTTTATTTCATACCTCTGTGTGGGCGTAATATCTCACACAGGGAGCAGCCAGAGATACAGGGAATGAACAAATAAGAGCCCCAGCAGGTGTAATCATTTACAATTGCAGGGAGAAAGATCGCAGTGTACTGAGAGAGAATGACAGAAAGCAAAAGTTCTTGTACCCAGGAGTGAGAGAGAGACTGCATCTCGTGATTTAGGAATGGCCTAAGTAATGCCAGGAGAGGGGCTTGTGATGTATTTCTGGTAATTATTATGTCTGTGCAGTCCGAGACCCAAATTTGTCTCAGAGAGCTCAGCTGTCTGCCCACGGAGGCAGTCATTTTGCAAAAGTTGCTACGGTGCATTACAGAAGAGACAGGCTGGGCTCTCTCAGGGGGACTTTATTTTCTGATTTCTTCTGCAGTTGAGCAGGAGAGCGTGCAGCTGTGCTCCGCATACGGGTACAGAAAAACAACTAAGCTGTTAAGAAGGATCCAATTAAAAACAACCAGAGCTGAGAGCTGGAAGGAAGAAAAGAGACAGTAGATTAGTCACTGGGATTTAAAAGAAACCAAGGGAGAGAGAAAAATATATGTGTGGATTTCTAGGTGTTAACTGGAGGAGAGAATTGGTCAATGGTGAAAGGTGAACCAGAAATGGCTTAGCTGTCAAGAAGAGTAGGGAACAGAGTAATAAACCATAAACAAATAAAAAAAGCACTTTCTAATTCCCTTAAGAAAACTCCATTACCCTTTCTGACTCAGTTTCTGCCTTTTCAAAACAGGGAGCTGGACTGACTAACCCGCTCACAGATCCTGCGTTGATAGCCTGAGAGTTCCTGCAGAACGTAGGTCTCGTGATGCCAAACACTCCTTGTCTTTATGGCTTTTCTATATTACACACTTTGCAGCACTGGCACATTTGTAGCCAAATCCTTCTTCTGTGGAGCTTGCCTGACATTGTGCGTGGCTTGCTGCCCGGCATGCAGATATTACATCCAGGAGCAACCTTACTCATGCCATTATTGATCGGGTGAATTCATGTAGTTAATTGCTCCAGAGGGGACTTGCAGCAACAGCCCAGGATAGACTGAGGCTCTTTTGGCTATGGAAATCATAAGCCAAAGCATGGTATGGGGTTTTTTTAAGTCTAATCTCCTTCCAGGATCTCAGTAGGGGACTTCAAAAGTTTCTTGTTGCAGTCTTGACTTCCTCTGGGGCCAAAGATGCTACTGATTTGACTCTTTGGGGCAGTTATTCTTTCAGACTGTCTTGGAGAAACACTGAGGAAATTTTTCACTTTGTGAATTGGCACCCATTTCGACAGGCAGGTTTTCAGAAAAAATGAAGAGAGCAGTTTTCTAGAATTTCTGGCTCCCTCTTTCCACCCCTGACCTCTTTTTCAGCTCCCAAGAATACAAGCAGGGCTGTTCCAGGATGATCCAAAAATCTGTCCAGCCTAGCATAACACCTCTGATAGTGGCCAAAAGCAGTTCCTCAGGAATAGGATGAAAATAGACAAAACATTTTTTTGGTACTTCCCCAGATGACTTTCCAACTTTCTGACAATTTGCTAGGGAGTTCCTTACCCAGGAAAAATGTTTTGTTTTAAAGAGCACACAATGAATTTCTGTTTCACTTATTTGTCCGGTCTTTCCTTGAGACCATGTAAACTTCAAGACTTTAATTTTCTGTGGCGAAGAGTCACACAACTTGAACACATCTTACAAAAAACACTTTCACGTGTCTGTTTTGAATGTGTTACCTACCAGCTAGCCCTTGTAATGCATGAAACATTAAGCAGTTATTCCTTAGCCACCCTTCTCATGATACTCGTGACTACACAGACCTCTGTGATATTTCCCCTCATTCATCTCTTTTCCAAGTTGAAGTGTCTTCTGCATCACAAATGGCAGCACCTGAGAGGAAAGCAGATTTCAACTTATTCAGGTCCACTTGAGAAGACTGGAGTGTCTCTGCTTTCTGCTTCATGCTAGTGATGCAGCCTGGGATCTGATTTGCCTTCACTGCTGACTCATGGTAAACTTCTTGTCCACCACAACCCATAGGTCCCTTTTAGCAAGGCTGTTGCCCACCCACACAGGTCTTAGGATGTATTGGGCTCTTTGGTTATGTTGTCCCAGGTGCAGGACCTTGCACTTGTTTAACTTCATACAGCTCTTGCTAGCCCAATCTTCCGACCTGTCAAGGTCTCTCTGTAAGATGGCTCTCCATTCTTGTGTGTTTACTGCACCACTTACTTTGGTGTAAGCAAAACCAAAGCAAACTTGGTCAGGAAGCTTTCAATCCCATCATCCAGGTAATTTATGAAGACATTGGAGAGCATGGGACCCAGTATCAATCCCTGAGGGACCCCATTTGTGACAGGCTGCCAGCCTGAATGAACACCATTGATCATCACCCTCTGGGTGCAGCCTGTTATCCAATTCCCTGCCCATCTCACAGACCACCTACCCAATCTGTATCTTGTCAGTTTGTCCAGCAGAACGCATGTTGAGAGAAGATGTTACCTATTTATAGAAAGTGATCAGGCCAGTCTGGCATTATTTGCCATTGGTAAATCTGTGCTGGCTTTTCCCAGTCCCCTTCTTCACTTGATTCATGACACTTTCTAGAGGACTCATTCCATTATGTTCCCAGGGATA
The DNA here is from genome assembly GCA_033439905.1 of Ceryle rudis. Classification (NCBI taxonomy): domain Eukaryota; kingdom Metazoa; phylum Chordata; class Aves; order Coraciiformes; family Cerylidae; genus Ceryle; species Ceryle rudis. The sequence goes on along the minus strand of JAAGNO010020539.1, from coordinate 44,879 downwards.
GAAGTAAGACTAACAGGCCTGTAGTCTCCTGGGTACTCTTTTGGGCCTTTATTGTAGACAGGTATGACAATTGCCCTCTTCCAGTCATCAGGGATATGTCCTGATCTCCACAACTTTTCAAATATTATAGACAGTGAGAATTAGCTAGTTTCTGTGCCCTGTTTAGCAATGGTCCTGTGTCTTCCCTGTGCTTCTGCTTACTGCTCACATATCTGAAGAACCATTTTTTGTTGTTCTTCACATCTTTCGCTAATTTCAGTTCTAGCCGAGCCTTAGCCTTCCTGACTGCCTCTCTGCATGCCCTAGCAAGGTTCTGGTAGTCATCAATGTCTATATGACTGCACTTCCATAGCCAAAATCTTCCCTAAATCCTGTGATTTCTATCCAGTATTGTATTTCTATCCCAGTTCTAGACCTTGCTTCTCACTATCCACAATGAGTTTTCAGAGACTTGCTTGTTTACATTAGAATTATTTTCTTATTAATTAACCTGGATATTAAAAAATTATATAAGGTTTCTGCATCATAGAATCATTGACTAGTTTGGGTTGGAAAGGACCTTAAAGATCATCTAGTTCCAACCCCCCTGCCATGGGCAGGAACACCTCCCCCTAGACCAGGTTGCTCAAAACCCCATCCAGCCTGGCCTTCAACACTTCCAGAGAGGGAGCATCAACAACTTCTCTGGGCAACCTGTTCCCGTGCCTCACCACTCTCACAGTGCAGAGCTGCTTCTTTCCATTGCCCTTTGTCCTATCATCATTAGAGTTCTAAGAGAACTGCAGTATTTTCTTATGCATTGTGTAGAAAATAAGTCACATATATTGTTGCCCTAAACAAGAACAGCACCACTGATACCAGTCTTGTGTCAGAGAGAAATTTGCACAAAATTCCAAGATTGGTGCTATCAGAACCCAGGCCTGGCAAGCTCTGAGCTGAAAATAATAAAATTAAAATGGGGATATGGCATTTATATAAATCACTGCTCTGTGCCAATCAATCAGTGGACTTTTTTTTTTGCCTTATCTGGCTTTTTGTGATGTCTGGGGGCCTGGATTTCAAGCCTGTGTTTATTTCTTAATGCTAGTGAGAACTAGAAATATGCTTGACTATATCAAAATGGCAGACAATTAGCTACGTAAAATGTCTGAGGGATGTTTAATTTATTAGATTTTGAATTGGTCTTTGTGTGTAATGGACAAGGAAAAGGTAGGATATAAGGCTGTAGGATTCATCTGAAAATATTCTGTTTTTCTACCCTGATTTCGCCCTTTTCATCTATTGAGACTTGTTTATTTTCCTTTTTTTTTTTATTTTTGTTTTTGTTATTTATAACTTATCAGCTCTGCAACAATTTTTGGCGGATAATTTCCAGTTTACTAATATTCACTGCCCACTACCTGATGGTGTCACAAACACACCATCAGTTCACTTGTGCCTTCCAAAAGTCTCTGAAGTAGCTAGCTGACTCAAGATGCAGGTGGTAGGATTGCTCAAAATACATAATCACCCAACTTCTAAATAACAAAACTTTTCCTTCATGTATGCTTTCTTTAAACTACATTTGATTAAGGCTTTCTCAGCTACCCTCCTGTTATACACAAGCTTACCTCCACCACAAACATATCTGGTGCCATTATGCTAAAGAAGACTAATGTCCTGCTTTCACTGTTTGGTTTGTTGGTTGTTTTTTTCCCCTGAAGGATTACTCAGCAATTTTTTTTCCATGATTGGGCCAAAATTGTGTGTCCCAGTCCCTCGACATAGTTCTCTTGATATCCTACTCATTTACCTAGTGGTAAGCACCACTTTTTTGGTATATTTGAGAATGATATGAACACCACTTACCTTTGGCTGTACCCCTGCATCAGCTTCTCTGCATTAGAACCAGATGCCACCAGCCTTTGTATCTCTTTTCCCCTCTTCTTTGCTCACTCTTCCATCTCTATCCAGGTTCTTTCCTCTCTGAAAGCCACAGATAAACCTGTGGCATTTAACTGCATCAACCTGCATGGACGTACAAGGTGTATGGATAGTGAACCAGAGCTGCTACTTACCAGATGGAGAACAAGGGTCTGGGGAAGACACTGGATGCATTGAAATGTATAGGTACATTGAGCCCAGAAAAGAAAATCTGACCTAAAAAAAAGGAATGGATAAAGTGCTAATAGTTACTAAGTTTAAGTAAGGTTTAAATCTATCTAAACTACTAAGTTTAAGTAGAAGCTTAAGATTGTATGCTGCTCTTCAGTTGAGAGCAGAAGGAATGGTTGAAAAAGGTATAGTATAGTCCTGAAAACGTTTACTCTTCACTAATGCCCTTGGCTTTAGGACTGTCCTTATCTGACTGTCTTGACAGTAAACTGTTCCAGGAATGGGGTTTATGATCATCATCTCCTTGTAGTATCACATGAGAGTTTCCCAGTTGCTCCTGGGAAACAACCCATCTAGAATGAGCTCCCCAACAGTGTTAGGCAACTAACTCATGCTGGAGTACTTAGGCACATTAAATAACTCTCTAAAACTCAATCTTAGTTCAACCTTCTATCAGTTTATGGTTACAACAGTGGATCTGAAAGCCAGGAACACTGTCTCAGCCTCTTGCTAGTGCAGGACAGTGCTTTTGGCATGTCTTTTTTGTGTCTGCTGTGCCCTTTCTTTCGGTTATGAATGGATTATTCCCTGTTAAAACATTTTTAAATAAGAAATCTCAGTAGGTTACAAGAATATTAATATAATTCCTTTAGAAGGGAAAATAAAGCAGTATTTTTGGTGGATATCTCTACAGGCTTTTACTTAAACTCCGTGAAACAGCTAGTGTTATTTCTGCAACTGAAGATTAATTTCTGTGCCATTATCAAATGTAGCCCTTAAGGAATTAATTGTATTTGTATCTCATATTGAAGTCCTATTTATATAATCAAGCAATCTGGAACAGATAAGCCCCTTCTTGGGAAACCTCTGCTGCTCAACAATATTTGACTTTGCCTCAGACAGGTTATGGCCCACTGGGAACTGAGGAGCTCACTAAAACACCATTTGTAATGCAATGTGACAAATCCCGGAGCCAGGGTGATAATCTCTGCAAACTCTGTACAAACAGTCCCTGTGTCTCAGCAAAAGTGATTAATGGGCTCTGCGGAATCAGCATACGTCCCTCTGTATTAATTACTTCAGAGGGCCGCCAAAAGGAAACCCCAAAGCCTGCAAAGGCTCCAGGGGAAGGCTGGGGGATTTGTGAGGCCAGGCTGAATGTGGGGCCCCAGGCTCTGGCTGTGAAGTGGAAGGGGTGCAAGGCAGTCTGGGCTTCTCCTGGGAGCTCTGGGGACAGCTGCAGAGGCAGCGTGGGGTCCCCAAGGCACAGCTCTGCAGAGAGCTGTAACTTGCCTGTGTTCTGTGCAGCAGTCAAGGTCACACCAGCTTGCCCAGGGTGGGCACACAGGCACTGAGCTGCTTCTGGCTGCAGGTCTGCGCTTTCAGGCACTTCTCCCCAGGTCTGAACTGGGGTGCTGATGGATGAGAAAACCTCTGCCAGGCCTGGCTTTAAAGTGGAAATGGGGAGAGCAGTCAGGTGGAGACTAGGAGCTGGAGGGGATGTGGTTGTTCAGAAGGGACCATGGTTTGCAATATTCCCTCCATCTCTGCCATAACTGATGTGATTTAAAATGCATAGGCCCTTTGTAAATTATTGCAGCTCTACTGCAACGAGTGAAACCGTGCCAATTTATCTCCAGGGAAGATCTAAGCCTAAATGTTTTACAGAGAAGGAAAGAAGATGAGGAGAGAAGTGTGCATTTATCTTTCCAGTACATTCTCTGGGCTTCATCCAAGGGAAAAACTTCTACATCTTGTCTCAGGACCCTTAAATCCCAGCTGTGGGACTCTGGTGAGATACCCCCCCATGGAAAAGTCTTAATGAATTTACCATGGATTTTTTTCTAATTCAAGAAAAATATGTCAAATCCAGTAAAACATGCTAGCCTGCTTGCATATTTTCCACTTGTTGCCTAGAAGGGACTATGGCAGGAATATCACTGCCTGCCCAGCACTCTAGAGTTACCCAGTGATGGCACAACCACAGCGGCTCTGGCAGATGTGATGTATTTATGCCCAGCAGGCAGAACTCTCAGTCATTACACCATAAAAGTGATTTCAACTAGAGAAATCTTTTGGTTATTCTGACTGTTTGGTGTGATCTGGTGACTACACAGGACTTCTCTGCACTCAGACGGGAATTGTATTGATTATTGATGGTACTACATCAGGTGTGGAGCCACTCTGGCTAAGGAAGATTTGACCTTCTTCTTGTGTAATAGTCTGTGCCTGAGGAGGGACACAGTTCCTTACCCTACGTTATACACAAGGAAACAAAGGCAAGGATAGTTTTTCCAGTTTACATGCCAGGGGTAAAAATTACAGCATTTTGACTTCCTTGTCTTGTGCTTATCAAAATGTCCTAATCAGTTCTTAAAGAGTGTGTTCATCTGATGGTCGCTCTGTTAACTGCAGCAATGCACCCAAACCGATAAATAAAGGCAAAGATAGCAAAGATACCTACGGGGACACTTTGCACAGCAGGGTTCTTAGTACCAGAGGTGGGTTTTTCTAAGTACAGGGAAATGGACAGGACACTTGCTCAGTACACCCACTTCTTAGGCATTACACCTGATTTCTAAAGGCACTGCTCTGAGTCAGAATTAAAAACTCAAAAAGTTTACAAATCAGATGTAAAGACAGTACTAAAAATCCTACAAGCTGGCAGGATCCTCAAGCATCTTTAAAAATATGGCTCTCAAAACTTCACCAGTGAAGCCTGAAGTAAATCTTCACAAGTAAAAGCTCACTGTTTCCCTTGCACTACTCTGTCTTGAGAAGAAAATGCTTTTTATGCTTGGAAAACAGCATAGCATGTAGCTTTATAGGATATGTTTCCCTGAAGTTGTTTGGATAAAGGCAGGGCAGCGAGGAAGTCACAACCACAGCAAGGAGGCTGAAGTCTCTCTTTGGAGAAATAAGAGAGCTTGAATGTTAAAGGGAATTTAAATATAACAAGTGATAAAATAATTATTCTAAACAGTTATGAAATCTTGCCATTTACTTGGCTGGTTAGTGGTCCCAGAGGGCAGGGAGAGCAGTCCATGTAGAAGCACTTAGTTCACAAAGTCTGGGGGGAGGACGCACCATGACATCCAAGAGAGACTTTCTGTGTGCCACAAACAAATTGATGGACATTTTATACTGGAATAACAAATTCAGACTTGTGGATATATTAAAAAGAAAAGTCTCTTGTGGAATAGTGGAATAGCCTCTCCTCAAGACAGAAAGGTCAGAAGAGCACTGCCTGGCTGTTTGCCAAAGGGAACAAGTGTTTGAGGAAAGGAAAGAGCAGTTGGTCTGGGGGCAGAGGGCTTCTCTTTGTATCACTTCTTTTGCATCTCCTGGAAGAAGTCTTTATTCTTCTCTGGGAAGTTTCTAGCTTTTGTGGTATTCAGAGAGAACAGTTAACCCGTAACCGCTGGCAGCAGCTGAGCACGAAGAGGCCGTGCTGAAGAGGAACTGCTGAGAACTCCCTAAATTGCATTTCCTCAAAATGAAACAGGATGGGATTACAACGTCTCCTTGGCATGGGCCTAAAAGCAAAATGATTCTTCACTGGCTAAATAATTTCATGTGCTGGTTAGACTACAGCCTGCAGCCTCAGATGGAAAGGAAGCTTTCTTTTCCTTAAATTCTATCCCTTGCTCTCACGAGAGCTTGAAACACAGCTAACACAAAGTAATTCCTTCCATTGCCAACCTCAGACTCCAGTGTGATTACTCACTGCATTAATTTAGTGATTCCGTGATTTGAACCCATTGGTTTATTGATTTAGTCTTAATAGGAACCCTGATGCAATCACAAGATTGTTCCCTTTTTAATTAACTTAGCAAAATTGTAGCAGATTAACCCCTGCTGCCTTAAGAGTAAACTCCTCTGCTTATTCTTTTCAATAAAATCCATTTCAATAAAATCCACCACACCAGTTTATTCTGTCAGACTGCTTGTGAGTCAGAAGCCCAAGTGCACATGCAGTTTAGAATAAAGTATTTCCAGGCCACTTGATTCTTCTTTTAGATTAGTATGAATACCTCACATAATACCTGGAGTGGCATGGAAGGGAGGAGCATGGAAAACAAAGCTGAACAGGAGAAAAAGACCAGTTTTCCACAGTACTTATTTTTTCCAGAAGCATGCTATTGAATCACGTAATTTCTAACTTAACTACTGACAGGTATAAATGGTTCGGAAATATGATTTAGCCATGGACAAAATAACTGTTCTTACTGGTAGATGGATATCTGGGTGTCAGGCCATTCAGTAGGGTAGCTTTAAATAATGGTCACAGTTCATATTTGTACAGTACCTTACAATCCACTCTGCCTTCTGTCACATTTGATAAGAGTCCACTTACTGTATTGAAATTTCAACTGCAAGCCTCTGCAGAGAGCAATCATACATTTTTAAGGCATATTCCATTCTGGCTATCTGGTGCTATTATTGAACTTTTCAAGTAGTTGCCCATGCTCTTTGCAGCATGATCATAACTTTTATTGCTTTTTCATCCCTCTTTTGTCAGCTGTTACAGAAAACTCCAATACTGGATGCCAAGGTACAAAGTAAAGCTGCGCAGTCCAGGCTCATGGACCTCTTTTCTTATTGTCTCCACATCTTAAACATGGATTCCCTACACTTACTGTGTGCATCCTTCTGGCACTGTCAGAAAGGTGCTGCTTTTCCCCTTCAGTTTCCCCAGCCCTACAAATACCATATTTACATCTTGTACTCTTATTTGTATGAACCAGAGCCAAAACATCTTACCATAGGATGAATACATGTGTTTGTAGATGAAAAGCTCAATGAGTTGATTTTTTTCAAATCAAATAATTCATAGAAAGAATGGGGATAATGGGTTTGTTGTTCACCTAGAAAAAGGATGTCCATAAATGAAAAGATGGGTAAGAATTTACCAGAAACTACCAGAATGTTGATGCAGCTCAATTTCAATCTCTAAAACTACAAGCAAGAAAATGTGCTGCATCTCAATGACTTGTAAAAGAAACTGGGGCATTGTCTACAATGAGCTTGAAGCTGCTCTAATGAAATCATTCCATCAGATGTGTGCAAACAACTGGAAAACAGCTAAACAGCTGGTGTAAAGACCCTGGGATAAATTGCTCACCAAAGTAACAGAAACTGCAGAAATATGTCAAATTCCTTCAAGTTTTAGGGAGAAAAGACAGCTGCTGACCACACTGGTGCAAAGGAAAAGGTGGCTGCCAGAAAAAATCAAAGGTTATGAGCCATGAAATGTCCACAGTGTCAACAAAACAGATCCTGTCTTCTCAGCAGCTCTTGTCAGGACTTTTGCCACTTCTGGGAGCTCACAGAATGGAGGAAAACCAGTGGCTGGAGGTTTCACAGAGCTAGTCCTGAAAGTTCACTCAGAAGGAAGCCTCCAATGATGACAAGGCTGATCCAAGCAAGACCCTTCTGTGTCATTGTGGCTGGAATACACTGCGGACTGCTTGGACCTGCCCTGGGACTCTGCCAGGACAGTGGATGAGAGAGAGGGAAGTTGGCTTTGATCAGCCCATTGCCTGAAGGTGGCACAGCAGCCCCAGGGCTTTCGTTTTCCTACATTTGATATGTTATTGTAATGCTGTCCATATTTAAGCTATTTTTTGATGCAGAACAAGTCCATCTGCTCTCTGCTAGTGGAAATATTTAATTTATTGTCGTGGGTTTTTTTGCAGTTTTCAAACTTAGGCTGCTGAGAGAGCTCAAAGGTAATCCCATGCATCTTGTCAGTGGGATAGAGCAATGGAAAGGCCACAGCGCTGCTGGCTCACCCACTCATCCCTTCACAAATCTGCGCTTTCCTGATAAAGTGCTTTACAAACTAGTATTATGCACCAAAAAGATTAAGCTCTTGAAATGAAGGAAGCAGCTGGGTCACAGCTTGGTGTGCAGTGGGTGAACAGTAACTGGAAAAAAGCCTGCTTAATATCAAATACAATGGGAACTTTACAGCATATTGTAGGAGACACTTGCTTATTTTAAATCCTGTACAATGGACCACCCTCACTCTTTTCACACACACAAGTAAATTAGATGATACTTAATTTTCTGTATCTCCCATGGAAGAGTGAGAGGCTGGGTCAACTCAGACAAAAGAAATGCAACTCCAGAGAGTCCCCACAGCTTCAATTCAAAGCTCAGATCAATGAGGTATTCATGTGCCTGAGAATAAAGACTTGTAAATATGTACTTGCCACCTGATTCTCTTTGTAATATAACCAGGGGGTATGTCTCAACAAGTGATAATTGGAAAACAACAACATGTGAGAAATCACCTTCCTTCAGAGAGGAGACAGCCAAAAATAGAACTGAGCAGATCATAGCTCAGGGAGCTCCAGGATCTTTCCACATGAATAGAGAGTGGAAATGAAATGGCAGAATCAGAGCTAATGACAGCCTGCCTGCCTGCTAGATGTGACCTGCAAATGGATTGTAAAACATTTCCAACTACTATCACAATTCAGGCTGCATATCCTTATTACCTGCACAGAGGGGGACATTTTAGAGAGAAATGGATGGCTTTTTTTCTTTTTCTGACTGTACTTGATAGTAGGTATGAGGTATCCCCAAACTCCTTGGCTTTGTCTGTGGTATCTGCTATGCAACTTTCTGTGCCAAGTACTTCTATTTCAAATTCAGCAAATCATTCTAGGAGTAATGAAACTGACATTTCCATCAGCCATGAACACTGTGCCAACCTGGCTTGGTGATAGAAAGCAGGATCCATTGTGTGGGTTGGAGATTGGCAGGAGGAGGTTGGTAGGATGGGTTTCAAGAAAGTAGTGGGATTCAATAGCAGGAGACCAAACGCAGGGTCTGTTTGGTCTCCTACACTGCTTTCAACAGCAGCCAGGGCTGGGCACCCGCGGGTGTGGGTAGGACAGAGTAGCCCAGATATCTGGGAGTCTTCTTCCAGGAATGTGTCTGCTTACCAGACTGACCACTACATACGTCAGGTGTCTGTACATCGGGGTAGCTTATTTCAGCATCAAGAGCATTTCTGACAAAGTAAAGGGGAGAATGAGATACACTCAGAGGGCATCAGAGAGCCCCACGATACCTAGGTTGCTTGCATGCCTGGATGGAAGCATTGTCCAGGGAAGATGTAGTTTTGTCTAAGGTTATTTTAAGGAAGGATCAAACCTTCCCTCCAAATTCCTGCTCTTTGATGGCAGTCAGATCCATTTTCCACAGGACTTTTTATCTGTTGAGCAGGGCAGCCTGACTGGAAGAAAATTGAACTGCAGGATTGAAAGACCTGCTTCTGTTACTACCCATGCCCACCTTTCCTGCCTTCACCACATCAGACACCTTGAGAAGAGAGTGACCATAAGGATCTTAACTGGGCATGGAAACAACTAGCAGACAACTACATAAGGACAACAAAACAGGAAAAGAAAATAACAGATTAGTGATCAGTAATGAATCGTGATATTCACACGGCAGCCGATCCTCTGCCTAACTCCAGCCAGCCAGTGAGTGGCTTGTGCCTGAGATGGGCTATTTGCCCATGTATCTTTTAAACCCCGAAAGACACCATCACTTCAATCTCTCTTGTTCAACCTGCAAAAAATTAAGGGGTGATCTTCCTTCTCTGGACTGTGGTTTCAATTGCAACAGTCATTTGTAGCATTTATTAGGTTTATGTTTCAGGGGAAATATAGTGGTTACAGCATGAGTAGTGGATCAGACAAGGAGGTCCCTGCTTGGACTCCCTCTGCCCCTGCCAGCTAAAGCAAAAGGGCAGCACATACATTACCTGACCAAATTGGCCAGTGGCCTCATAACGATAATGTTTAAATGTAGTTTTTGTTCTCTCATGATAAGGAATAAGGAGAGAGTGGAGGAGTGGCTAACACCAGCCTAGCAGTCCTCTGGGTTGACCACGGTGCTTGGTTGAAGAGGGTCACATCGTCCTATGAGGCAATGAAGACCATCTTTCCACAGCACTGTTACTGTTTGTTACAACACTGGTGGTGAACAAGAGCGAGCAGAGACACAGCACCAGCTCCCATGGGACATGATCACCAGTGTTTCTGTCCAAGACCATAGAGTGTACCACCAGATCACCCAGCTCCATGGTCCAACCTCCAGGACTAAAGCTCCAACTTCACTGAAATCCATGGGGAAATTTCTACTCGCTTCAACAGTGCTGGCTTTTCAGCCAATTTTTACTTCAGGTGGCAAAATGCTACACTTCCCCAAAGTGATTTTTTTTGTCGATGTAGCAAAGTTTCCACTAGCATTGGATAGACTTCCAACTGCCTTTGGCCTAGATAAGGTAAGACCTCCATACCTGGATAAAGAGAAAGAAACGTTTGTCCTGTAGGTTGAATTTAATAAAGGAAAAGAAAAAGGAAAAGGAAAAGAAATAGAGAAAGACAGAGCTACAGCTGAGGAGGTTAGGACATCTGAGATGAGAAAGTCCTGAGGAGATGGAATATTAGAAAGGCAATAGGTCAAAGCTACACAATGAATTTATCACCGGGCTCTACTATTTTTTATGTAGTTGTATCATCCATCACAAGTTCTTTTCTAAATGAGTGAAGCATACCTCAAGCTGCCCTTACAGTTACATGCACATAAAGGAGTAAAATACCTTGTCATAATTTTTGCTAGACAGTTATGAATATGCTAAGAACAAAAGAAGATTATTTTTCTGATTCCATTTGCTGTAGGAACATTCTTTTTCCCCTGCTTTATAATAACCCTGCTCTGAAGGTGGGACATCAGTTGGATTCATTGTACTCCATTTATCAAGTTTGCAAAGATACTCAGAAGACATCCCTCAAGGGATGGGAAGTTCTGATACTTAGAGAAATAAAATTTAATATCTACTTTGCTGGTGTAATGGAAAATTTTATTACTTTCAGAAATATATTTCAAGTTGGGAGACAAAGGTTTTAGGCAGATCTTTTGGAGAAAATTGTGTTTTATTGAAAATGGATATAAAAGTACATTAAGTCTCTTCCCATACATTGATGCAACATACTTTAGTCTGCTTTAAAAAGTCTGGCCAGCTTGTGAAAAATGTGAGCTTGTATAACTGATAGTCAAGTTTATCAGGGAGCATCCTACAGGTAAGCCCAGTGTTTACATGAAAGTATGCTGGACGCTGGGAATTGTCAGTGAGACCAGGCAAAAGAAACAAAACTAGACAACTAGAAAATCCACAGTAACTGAGAAAAAAACCACGTATGACAAAGACCTGGGCAAAAATCTCAAAAGTTGTAATGTAGCAGCAGTTAACTTCAGCAGACAAACTGTAACTGGTGTCTTGGAGACATAAGCACAGTTTTGTCTTCTGCTCTTCTGGCAGTGCTGAGATCATCAGCTAAGATTTTATACCATTGCCTGAAAGTTAATTAATGTCTCAGAGTAAAATGCCATCCACTGGTGTTAATTCTCTTTTTACTTGCCTGTAGACTTGCAACACAGAGAGGGTAAGATGTCTCCAGTGAACTTCAGCTGTCGTGAGTCTCTTACTTACATGGGACTCGCATCACTATTAGGGTCTGAGATATCCATCTCAGTGCTATGAAAGGATGCAAAGGTAGGTCCAGCACAACCCTGTGGTGGGCTGTAATTGTCACCACTGCCAAGCAAATTGGCTGTTCTGGATGCTGCTCTGGTATGATGACAAAGTGCATCAGACCTGCCTGAGCCTCCAGTAACAAACAGGTGAAGAAACAACAGCCTCCAGAAAAAGAAGATAATCTCTTCCTGAAGGCTATCAGGGAGTGATGCTGTTGTTAATCAGGTACTGTAAAGAATAAACAAAAGTCCTTCACTAGAGGAAAACTGTTAGTTCTTCCCCAAAGTTATTCTGAGCAAATCTGTTTTGCCACATATTCCCAGTGCTCACCAATATGAACTCTTCTGCACAATTCTCCCAGCCTCAGAGTACATCAACATCACTGTCCTTGTCCCCATCCTACAGGTCACTCAACATCTTCCCATACTTCATACATGGACAGTGCATGAATGGCTCCCTGCCCAGGAGGTTTCCTGACACAGCTGTGTTTGTGTGAGCCATCTTCCCTCCTGCTGAACCAAAAGCACCATGTTCTTCCATATGTCCCTCTGTTCCAGCCAACAGATAGCGGTTTGTATCAGGGAACAGGCTGTGTATGGACCTAGATTAGCAAACAACACTCACAGACACTGTCAACTTCATGGACAATTTGAAAAACTAGAATGTTACTTGAACACTGCTTCCATTGCATCTGCAAGAAAAAACTAGAAACAAAGTGAATCCTGTGGGGAAACTGCAGGAGGGATCTCTTGTGATACTGGAGGTGGGTTTGCGCTGTGTTGCTAAACTGAGCATGGCTCATGATAGCCAGGAGTGCCCTGGGATGGGAATTTATGTGAGTGGAGAGAGAGTGATTGCTAGAAAGTGTGGGAATAATAGCCCTCCAAGGACTTTCTTGTAAAGAACATTCCCTGCTGGGCTGTTTCCTAACTGGATACTTTTACATGAGATCTTATATTGATATTGTCTGGAATATTTAGTTCTTACAGGTTGTTATCAGTTGAGTGGTCTGGGTAATTCTGTTTGCTAGCTGTGGTTACCTCCAGGGCAGAGGGACCTCCCTTTCCTGAGAGGTTAGTGCTCTGGTGCTGGTCTGCTAGCTACTCTGAGCCTCCTAAAACCTTCTGAAATGTCCCCTTGCTCAGGAGAATTCCTTCCCCATCCCATCCGGCTGTAAATGCCACCCTGAGAAGCGCAACTCTTTTAATAGGAAGGTGGTGTCTCTTGTCAACTGGACTTGCCACTACTTCTTGAGTGTGTGGATGACCTTGGCCTCTGGGATTTCACATGAAAGCTTAGTTAACCTAAATCCAAACCAAGAAGGAACTGGATAATTACTTTCAAGGTTTTGCCACATACCTAAATTAGATGAGAGCATTGCTAAGATGTGGTCTGATTCTAACTAGCAGGGTGAAGGGACCCAAGAAGCCTCTTTTGCCTAGAAGACCTTTCAGAATTGAGCACAGAAGAGGAAGGGAATAGAAAGAGTCTCAAAATCTGTTTTCTGTACAACTAATTTTCTCCATGGCAAAGAAAGCATATGGTATAAATGCAGAAACTCATTAATGCAGACCTTTGGGAGACACCATGATTAAGCAAAACAGAGCCAGATGAACATTTGAGAGAAACAACAAATTGCCAGCTCTGGAGAAAAATAACTGAGAGCCAAGTGACTCCAGTTGCAGACTCATAAAAAGAATATTCAGGAATGTGATTTCTGAGAAAGACCTTTTCTGAGAAAGGTTTCTGGCTCTGTGAGACCAATCCAGGCACAGAGTGAGTAGGTTAGCTCAGACCTCAGTGGAGGTGCAAACAGATACTTAAGTTGGTAGCAGATAGCTGATGACATTTTTCTATGGACCATTTCCACCTCATATTACTTTAAATATTTCAGGAATTTAAGATCCTTCCCTGGACAGCTTAGTTTGCTGGTCCTTCTACAACGAGGTCTTCTAAAATTAAAATTTCAGTGCAGAAATGCCATGAAGACAAGTTTCCTTTCCCTCCAGAAGGAAATATGGAGTCATGATGGAAGATAAATATGTTCAGTCAGTAGGAAATTAACTCCTTTAAATCTTCTTCTCTTGGCCTTTTGCCCACCATTACTTGGCTTTCATGAAGAACTCAGACCTACCGGACTTTATTCTGCTTCGAACCTTAAGCCTGAAAAAGACCTAATTTGGCTTATTGGAGTAAAACGATGTGGAGAAATTACAGTTTGTAAGGGATTATTTTAAATGCTAGCTACTTCTGCAACATTTAACTGGGGCCTAGAAGCTTGTTATAGGGAGGTATGTTTTAAACACATGCAGAATATGTATTGTGGAGATGATTTGTCAGATGATGAGCCAATTAGTTCTGCAATCAAACTTCATAAATGCAGCATCCTCACTGCTACCTGTACCTTTTGGTTAAACTGGATTTCTATATCCCGTGTTTGGAACAGAATTATTTTGGACAGCATTAATTAGAAGCTGCAGTTTTCAAACAACTTTTTTTGTAACAGCAAACATTTTTTGTAACAAAAACAACAGGTTTTGTAACAGGCTGGTCCAATGACCTTAAAACGTTTTTGGTTTTTTTTGCTTTAAATGCCAATCCAAATTTTACTGCAGCATTTTAAATTATCTTTTTGGATTTAAAAACTGGTGCTTAACTTGGTATGTCTGCACTGGAGTATGTGGAGAGACATCATGGATGAGCATTCGTTACTCACATCTCTGTAACATTCAGGTGCAACCAGATTGATTTCTACTTGAAAGTTTCGCTGTTTTCACGTATCTACAATGTATAAAGACATCTTTTTTGTCCTTCATCATGGGCCTTGTCCTGGTACCCTAGTCAAGTCTTACCCAAGTGATGAAGACCTGACTGTGCATCAGTGACTTGGGTGCAAAGACTCTGTCCTGACTGTGAGGCTCCTGGTGAGAGATGCTCTCTTCACCTTACTCCTCATCTCTGGCAGGCTGTGCTGTGCTGGGGAACAGAGTATTGGCTTTCCTCAGCAGCTGAGATGAGCTCGAGGTGATGAGACATAGAAATTAAAGGCAGGGTACACACCTCAGTCATCTCCACCAGATTCCCTTATATGGAATTCCCCTTGGTTAGCCACAATCAGGCTTTTTTGTAGGACAAGGTGGGAAATTCCTCTGCCAGCAGGGAAGGCGAGTTGGCACTTCGTAGTCCACGTGACTTGTCAAGTGCCATTCATGGAGGAGCTTTTACACACATGTCCTTCCTTGCACAGTGCATCCCTGAGGAAAATGTCAGCTCCTATGGAGCAGGCAAACCCTGAGTCCAAAGCTGTCAGGAAGCTCTTGGCAGCTCACAGTTGAGTACCAGACTTGGGGCTGACACGTAAGAGCATCAGTTTTCCCCTCAGACACTCAGGCCAAGGTTTTTACCAATGTACTCAGAAATGATGTGTGAGTGGCTCACTACACTACAGGAATGCAACAACTGTGGTACCCTTTTCAAATAGTGCTGTCTCCCTCAGCCAGACACAGACACTGATACCATGTGTCTGTTTTCTTCACAGATGACAAGTTATAAATCACACATACTGCATTGCCACATATCCAGGCATTTTGCAGCCCAGCTCCTCTAACCCCAAGGAAAAAAAGTGTCAGGTTCAAAAAATTACTGTTGTTTAGTTGTTAACTAAAGCCAGACACATTAATATAAAAACAGAAGTGCCACACTTAGGAGGTAGGAGCAAGAAAAAACTAAAATCTACAGTAGTCTCATCTTTCCTTCCAGTATGGCAAGCATGTTTTAATTGTTTTTCCACGGACAACACATTATTTGCATGTGAGGTAAAGGTGTCCTTTGCTTTACAGTACAGAATCAGCACACATGGCCTTGGTTCCAAAAAGTTGCTCCTTCAACAGAAAAAGTCTTGGCTCTAAAATTAAGCAGAAAACTCTCTGTTACAGCTGAAAAACTGGGCCTCAGGGACCATGGAAATGGAGAGGGTTATCGAAGAAAGACCTCAGACACAGCATGTTCATGTTTTTACATATGGATCTTTTCAGCAGGTGGGTAACTTTGTCACATCCTTGTCCCGGCAGCTGAACTGCAGGTCCTGGCTCTCATCCTGCTGAATCCCCCTCTACAGCTGGCAGACCTTATGCCTCTATCTCATTTGTAATGAAAACCCACAGTCCTCTCACTTTCAGTCCAACCTCAGGGCTTCAGAGTCCTATGGCTCCACTATACATATGCCCAGTGCACCTGGCTGGAATTGCTACTCGCTGTACTTCCCTCAGGGTGTGAATGATCTACACATCACACCAAACCAGAAAGGCCTTTTCCTACCAGAAATGGCACTTACTGAGTCATAAGAACAATGTCTGCCATAAGTGCAAAATATTTTTAGGTAAGGTTGTATGTGTAGCTGTCTAGCTAGAGCTAACACTCCTCTCTGAGGTACACTCGGACTCCTTCTCCCTGGGCTCTGTATTGGGAGCACAGAGCTGCATCTACCCTCCAGGGCTTGGCTCAGGGGGATCAGGACAGGGAGGACAAGCTGCATTGAAAGCTTCCTCTGCAGTTGTGCACACCAGGGACCGAGCTGCTTGCTCACTTGTGCCTCATCAAAAGCAGCTCGTTGGTAATCAGTAAAACTTGCCAAACATCTGCAAAGCTCTGATGGTCACGTCACCCTTGCCAAGGGGGGAATGATGGTGGCTGCAGCATAGAGCAGCTTTGCTTCTGACGTGAGAGATGGTTTAAGTATTCCTGACACATGCCTCTCACGTGTGGTGGGTCTGCTCTTCTTGGGTTTGGTTTTAAACCTTTTTAGTATTAGGGCTACTTGCTCAGCTCTGAAAAGAGCCTCCCTATAATTCCACAAGCTCTGTGGCAAAGGCGATGGAGATCCCAGCCCCAATTCACACCACAAGGAGCAGCCTGCCACAATTAACAAACTGGAACTGCTTCTGACAGATGTGGAGATGAAAGTTAGCACTGGAAGCACCCTGTGTCTTCTGTACTTACTTCAGTCTTGAGAAATGATCAAGGAAAACCTGCAGCTTGTGTTGCTAAGTAGCTGCCACCATAACAAACCTTTTCATGCCTTTTCTGGCTCATTGCTGCCTCCCTCAGCATGATCTAGGCTAGCTGCAAATTTGCATACACATAATTACAAAATGCAAAATGATACAATTAGTTTATTTTCAGGGTCTCTCATCAGTATTTGATCGATTAGGGAAACAATCATAAGTTAAGCATCAAACCTGGCTTTTGAACCGGATTGCGAAGCTGCTTCTCCTTCTATTTTTTCTCACAACACTGACTGTGGTTTCTTATTCCTCAAACATCAGCGTTTCTTTTGTTTTGGAGATTAGTTCCGTTGTCAAGGAACATGAGAATCTGCTTAATTTGTACAGAAACAAATTTAGCTGAACTTTTCTGCAAAAATGCTCAGCAGTGGAATGGGTTATGGTATTCTGATTCCTTCGTTTCAGAGTTAATAATCCACTGCCATGTGTGGTACACATTGCCTGTGAAGCACACGTTGAATCTAATTCTGGCTTATTTTCAAGTAACACGAGGACTGGATATATTAACTTTCAGAAAATGAACAGAAAGCTAGGGCAGACTCATCCTCTGGCAGAGGCTGGACCTCAGCTCTTTCATACAAATACTCGACTTGAGGGAGAACATTCAACTTCTACCTTTGGAAAAACAGATTATTAACACTGGTGTGCAAATTGATGATAAACATGCCAATCCACCAGTTTAGCCAGGGCTGGGACTCCTGAATTCAAGCAACATTATTGTGAATCATTTTCTTAGACTGATTTAACACACATGCAAGGTTGGCACAGACATCCAAAAAAGGAATCCTCACCCCTTCCCTATTCTCCTGCCTGGTGCTTCTTGTGTTGTGCTGGCACAAGTTTCTGTATGGCTGCCCAGTGTGCAGGATGTAGAAACTGATCCAGCTGGAGCAAAAAAAAAAATGTTTCTTTTGGTAGTTTTTACCCTGAATCAGTTCCCACCATCTCCAAATGCAGAAAACTAAATTGCACAAATAATTGCCAGCACTACCTGGGCAATGCAAGGCAGGGAAGTGGAAAGTACTCCAAAAAAGTAGCAGAACAGTTTAATTTAGAGGTGAGTCCTTGCATGGAGAAGCACTTTAAAGCCACTACTGGCTTTAAACCCCCATCTGCTCCAAAGGATGCCAAGTGTCATGAGCAAATCTGTGTTTCTCATCACATGTATTCTTGATCAATGTCAAACAACATCTATAAGCATTCATGATTAAAGGTCAACCACACAGTCTTCAATTATTTAGTGTTGGTTTCAGGCTATTTTATAATGTTTACTGTTTTTATTGAAAACAAAAATTGGGCAAACAAGAAAAGCGGGGGGGCTGGGGAAGGGAAAACATGTAGATGCCTAGCTCACACCAGCCACACTGCTTCTTGTATCCTTCCTGGCTGCTGGGCAATAGCTGGGGCCAAGCGAAATTGGAGGGTGTGTACTCCCACAAGGTTTCTGGCACGTTATTCTACTTATAACACAACATTAACATTGGCGTTTGGCTAATATGAATATTTTCTTCTAGCTGAGCTTTTGGAACTTTTTGGACTTACATTAGAACGCTTTGAACTAAAACAAAAACCAGCTCCTGTAGGAACAAGGGAAAACCTTCCCTTTTTCTACCTCCTGTTCTTGGCTTTCCAGGGCCTTTATCAGGTGTTAAGAGGTTAGCAAAAAAATACACAGAGAACTGTCCTTTCTTCCTTGTGTGTTGGAACAATCTGTTTCCAGTTCCTTCAGCTTTTCTAGATACTCATTTGGCAGTTCACAGTATGTAGCCTGGCCAGTTCTTGTAGGTATAACAAAAGAAAGTTCTTTGGAAAAGCACAAGCAGGAACGTGATAACCACTTGAGGAGATATGTTCCATGAGTAGTAGACACTTGAGAGCTTTGGAAATAGAAAAATTTACTGGATGCCCACTCTCCCCCAAAAAAGTACCACCACACAGACACACAAGTGGCAATGGCACGTCAGGGAGTGGAGAATAACCCTGTGAGTCAAATTCCATTGACTGCAGTTGTAGGAACACATTAGCAGTGAAGTCCAAAGCAGAAAAGGCAGTCTAGTGTCTACAAAAGATGGGCATAGCTTAACATCCTTAACACCATATAACTGACCCTCCAACAAAGTCCCTGAAGCAAAGTTGCACATGACAGCTGCCAGTTAAGCTGCTAACCAAGTTGGTTTAAAATCCTGAGGTACAAGTTCCAGCGACACATTCAGATGATACTTTTAGCTAAGGTAGTACCTGCCTTATAAAATGTCTTGTGAATTATCAAGTCCTCTACTCCTACCCTTCCCAGAAGCCCAGCTGTTTAAGCTAGAGGTGCAGGTAGCATTACCTGCTTGACTTCCTCTCTTCTGCTCCACCTGGAATGAGAACAGAGCTCTATCGTGGGAGAACTGGAGCAGAATACCCTCCAGGTAGTCAGACATACAGGGCAGGAATTCAGTCAATAACTGAATCTCCTTGTAGTACTATTTCCTTAGATTCATGAACTGCTTTCCTTTTCAGCCCTCAAAAAAGGAGGAGTAATTTGGAAAGCGGGGTATGCATAGTAGTCACCAATCTAAATACTTAAGATTAGTAGACAGAACGAACCTGATGCCAGTGGGGAAGTGAGAGCAGAGAGGTATTCACAGCAGTTCCTTCCCCTCACTGGTGCAGTGCAACACTATAACCAGATACAGGAGACACATTCCAGCCCGAATGGTAAAGCAGCAAGGAATACATTTTACAGTGACGTTATCGATCAAATCTGAACCCCTCACAAGAAGATTGGTTTCTGAGAAATAGATGGTTTTATTTACTGAACTGCTAGGAAAATGGCTTATCTACTAAAACTGAATGCTTATGGTTAAGCCCTTTAAAACCGTTTAGACATTTATTTGAAGAGCAACTGTAATAAAATGCAGCTGCTATACTTTTTCCGTTTTTGTAAGTACTCCAGTATCTTCATAAAGAACAGCAGTCATAGGGAAAACAGAGTAAATGCTGTGCAGGAGACAGCCTTTCTGCACCTCATCATCTGCCTGCACAGTCAGAGTAGGGAAATACACCTTTGGTCAATATCGGAGAAATGTAGAGAGCAAATGCTTTGTCCATCACCATTCTTCAGACCTTATTCAACAGCTATCAGTAATGTTACTGCCAAGCCTGCTTTCCAATAAATAGAAGTCTGTCAGTACGACTTGCAAGCTATGTCTGAAACTAGTAACAAATCTTGTATGTTATAAGGCACAGCTTATGGTCATTGTCTCAGATTATAGTGTCACTGGGAGTATACATTTCTGCAAAATCAACTTGTCATGAGTGCTGATCACAGCAGTGTAACGAAGTGCAAAGCCGATGATAAAAATGTCCTAGGCTCTTGGTACGAGAAAGCGGCAGCAGAGAAGCTACCTCGGGTTCTGCTCCGCATACCTGAGGTCCCACACTTCTCTCACTTATAGAGCTTTAGCCAAAGGAATTGAAAAACGAAGTCCTGATTTTCGGGTGCAGGCAAATTGCACACAGATGAACGGCTGCAGGCCAGCCTGCATCCCCCAAGTCTTGCAGCACAGACAAGATGAGCCTGACTGCGTGCACAGGTAGCTCAAAAGCAGTATAGTCATTTCTGCGCAGAGTCCAGACTAAGCATTTTGGATCCAAGCTGGCACTTCAAACTCCAGAGACAGCCCATGTCAAATTGAATTCACGACCCTGGGCCCTGCAGGTAACCTGAGTGACTCCTTGGGAGATGCACTGCTTCTAGAGACTTGGACCCAAGCATCTGGATCCATGAGGAACACCTAACTTCAGAATCACTGACATACCCACATGCAGAGGCAATTCGAGAAGTGAGGGAACAGCAGAGCTAAAAGAATTCAAGCTGGCTATGTTCTGGCATTCAGAAGGGACTGGCATGGAAATGAATCACATTTTATAGACAGTTTCCCCTAATTTTCTGCACAGGCATTCCTAGCATGGAATGCCTGAACAAAACCCCAGTGTGGCCAGTGAAAGAACTCTTCCTTCCTAATGGCAAGAAATCTGTTTACATATTCAAGCTTTAAATCTAAGACCTGTACTGTTACACTTCCACTCCTGATATCAAAATAAGCGACCTGTAAATTCCAGGTCCCTGCTACATAAATTAAAGGTGTTCAAACAAGACATGTTGCTAATACATAACAGCTTATAACACAACTTTTATTAGAAAAGTTATACATAACAGCATCAACTATTTTCAAGAATATTAACCTTGAAAAGCAACAAAAACAGACTAGAAATGTGTAACGAGAAACTAATGACCCTTTCTATAATTAAACATTCAAGTTATCTACAATGTCTCTTTTTACAAAGGGGAAAATCATGGTTTTACAGGCACATCATGTTGAAAATAAAGCTGCAGTAACTTTATACAATTAATTTTTTCAAGGATTATTAAAACGTGGTCATCATGTAGTCTCAGATTTTTTAACATTCACATAATTTTACAATTGAGTATACACTGAAATTTCAGAGTCCCAAAATTATTTCACAAAGTGCCGACATTAAAACCAGAACCTTCAGTGTGAATAATTTTGCCCTAAAAAAAAGTTAAGACAGGTTTCCATAATCAACATATTCACATAATTTCTGGTGCTACCTGGTCTAACAGTAAAGCTCCATTCCTTGTAAGTAAAATCAAATGGGACTTCTTTCAAAGCTGTTAAAATGTTTTGAACACAGGAGTGCGCATTATTGGAAAAACTGATACTAAAACCATAAATATATCCAAAGAGTCATTAATACACTACACAATTAAGTGGAACTGTGCCTGTTTGTATTCTACGTTCAAGTTTGTTGCCCTTTCAACACAGGTGGTATCTGAATTTAGCATCTTTACAAAGGCAGCCTGTTCAACTTCTCTTCCCATGCCTGCTTAATAAAAACCAGGTAATTTACAATCTAGAAGTCCATTTTAAAAAGTCTGGAGTTTATATACAGCTCTAACAAACCTAAAGCATTTTGATACCTTAAAGATTTAAATGAAATGACTAGAGTTTTCATCTGACATTTATTAACAGTAATTAGCCATTATCAGTAGTGGACCATGATGAGGTGCTAAGTGAAAAGGAATGTTTTGTCTAAAATGCTGAACACATGTTCCGTCCTTTCACGTACACAATAGTATCACGCAGAGGAAGTGCTTTCCACAGACACCCGTTTTCCCTTAGCATCAAGGGCTACAAAAATCTGACTGCAAAAATGCAGTGACAAAGCAAGCTGACGTATCAGGCACTACCTTTCATATTGGCAGCTTTGAAGACCCATGGTATGCACAAAGATCTAGAGAAGGGAAAAAACCCACTACTATGAGAAGCAGACCGAACATTTTAGACGAGTTTGGCAAAGTTTTTAATCAGACAACAGGTTGGCCATTCAGGTTTACTTGTATAGGTTTAAAATATCACTATTGAATCAACTAGTCAAATTGTCATAAGACATTTCATTGATACTCAACATTACATGCACCAATATTGCACACATCTGCTCTGAGCTGTTAAAACAATCTTCATATGGGTCCTTGAGCTGTCTGGTTTCTTCAGTTCAAACTCAAGACACCCACCCCAGCAGTTTCACTAAAAATTTAAGTGGTAAATTTAAAATACAAACCCCAAAATAACCCAAAAAGAAAACCAAGGACTTTATACAGACAATAAAATCTAAATTTTCTGCAATGGTCTTGTGGGCCCTACAGATGGGGCAATACGTGGACGCACTAGTGAAAAGAACACTAGCTCTGCTGTATCTAACCATTCAAATAATATGGAATCTGGGACCAGGTGTTGCAATGATGTCACTGTAAGGCTCCTCCTGTGTCAGCTCTATAGCTTGCTGTTTTTTAAGTACCAGAAAACTGTAGAATTTTGCAGCTGCTTGTTTTCTATTCGTATTTCTGCACAGCTCGAGCAAACTGATAGATTCTGCTCCGGTCTTAGCAAGAGCTCTCTGAAAAACACAAACAGTGATACCACAAGATTAAGCAGAGAACCACACACAAGTAAGAATGTCTGTTGGCAAGATTCTGTTTGTTGTCACCCCAGGACACTGTGAGGGATAGGGAAGGACTCAAAATTGGATGGGAACATTGCAATACGTACACAAAAACTTCTAGGTGGATCTTATCTAAATAAAGCCAAGGAGGCTTCACAGAGATGTGTAAAAAAAAAAAATAAAAATCTTTAATCTGTTGAATTTATTCCAAAAACACTGTAGTGTAGCATAACATTTCCTTTCTTCACCGATAGCTAGCCAGTCTTTTTTGACTACCAGACAAATATTTTTAAATACTAATAAAAAAAAAAAAAATCCTGTTTCATTTCTCAAAATAACTCCAAAAATAATCATTATCTTTTGTTGCTTAAGACAAAATTTCAAGAGCTAAAGCTCTTCAAAAGACGCATCGTTTTCCCAAGGTGAAAGCCTGTTCATTTCTAAACTTTCTCTGTTTGTCTGAAACTAACTACCCAAAGCTGCTCATGTTTTGGTTTTCTGTTTTCAAAGCCTTGGCCAGAGTATTTAAAAAAAAAAAAAAATTCAGGAAAATACATCTGTTTGCTGGCTAGAACAACTACTGACGTCTTCAATTTAAACCAGAACCGTCTGCTCTGGAATATCTACTAGATGAAAAGATATTAGGCTGGCCAAACCAAATTACTTTATATTAAACAGATCTTAACTTCAAATCTCATTACAGATTTAATGTTTCAGCCTTCCAGTGTGATGCTCTTTTGGGCACATGGAAAAAAGAATTGGAAAAAAAGAAAAGCTTGACATAGTCCAATGTGAATTCTGAAGCTCTTTTCAGAAACTGTGATGAAACATTCATAAAGGAAAACATTACACAACATTACCAACTAAACATCTGTATGCTTTAAAAAGCACTTTTAAGCAACATTTATAGTGGTTTGGGCTGGGACAGAGTTAATTTTCTTCACAGTGGCTCATATGGTGCCATGTTTTGGACAGGAGTAAATGTTTCTGGTTTGGAGCAAGTAGGCCGAGAGTGAACAAGAAGCTGGGAGGGGACACAGATGGGACAGCTGACCCCAACTGACCAAAGGGATGTTCCATACCATATGAAGTGCTCAGCAATAAAAGCTGAGGGAAGGAAGAGGGGTATGTGCATGCATTTGGGATTACTGCATTTATCTTCAAGCAACCATTACATGTAATGAAGCCCTTCCTGCCTGGAAATGGCTAAATGCCTGTGTGCTGTTGGCAAGTAGTGAAATTTTGCTTTTCTTGTGCACACAGCTTTTGCTTTACCTATTAAATTGTCTTTATCTCAACCCCATGAGTTTTCTTGCTTTTATCCTTCCAGTTCCCTCCCTCATCCCACCAGAGGTTAGTGAGCAAGCAGCTGTGCACAACTGAGCTGATAAACAGGGGTAAACCACAAGAACAGTTCAAAACAATCTTACTTCAACTAGCGGAATTCTTGCAGGTGTGCAAAAGAACTAACAAATCACGTTAGTTTACAATGTAATCTGAACTAGATTTAAGTGTCATAAAGGCTGCTGAGGAGTTGAATATTAAGGTTTCAGTGTTTAGATATGTAAGCAAGTAATTCTTGTGATAAAAATCTAGTAGTATTTTTCAGAAATATAAAGCTTTTACTTGATTATTTCATCGTTTTTTAGAAAGTTAATATGAAATACTACTACATCTCAGTTTACTGAAAACTCAGCAGCATTTCCTCACCCCTCCCCTCCCCAAATCCACTACACTGAAGTTCAGAGTTACAATAATGACAATGAGCATTTATCAGCAGAGACAGAGCCTATCAGTTTCACATAGTGGGATGACTTTGGAAAACAAAACCAGCTTAGAGATGGCACTGAAACACTTCAGTGATAGCAGAATCTCAAGAGCAGCCAAAATGTTTAAGGGAGCAAAGGGAAGTAACAGCAAACTAGACTGAAAGGCACAGGTAGTCCAAGAGTAATGTGAAGTATACTCACAGAGACCTATATACAAATGGACAGCAGTTTTCACTTAAGTTCAAGTGTACACTAGGGGTGTTCAATTTTTTTATCAGAAAAAAAGCTCGAGTTCTAGCAAGCAAGAATCCATCCTACAAAAATTATCTGTGCAGACTTAAGCCACATGCTAAAAAGTAAAGCCGCAGATCAGCCAAGGTCAGATCCCTACAGCTGGTACAGAGTCACTTTATCATAGTGTGAAAGTTTTCAGACTAGCCCAGCTGGAAGTAAACATCCTGTAAAATGGTTTTATCCCTAGACCTTAATGGGGTTTGCCTTGGGTCATACAGCACCAAGTCAGAGGTGCTAAGGTTTCATTAAAACACAAACCCAACTATAATTTGAATTTCTGGAAGTCTTACTCTGGCACACCAAGTGTGGACATAAAGGTCAAAAAAGTGGGAAAAAATTTAATTCAAATGTTCTTTGGAAATAAGCAACAATTATATTATGATTTAATCATGATTTAATCAGTTACAAGCATTCCACCACCCCCTTTAAGACAGAACTGATATTTTAAGTCTGTATCATCTACTGCAAAGAAAGCTTCTTTTAATTCAGGTCAAAAATGCTAGTGGGCACACTCAAAAGCTACTTTAAGAGAAAGTAAATCACATGTACCTGAAGTCCATGAAGCATTTGCTGAGTCCTCTTGTTCCATCTCCTTTCTTCTTGATCCTGATCACCCCCTGTGCCATCTTCTTCCTGCAAACAGACGAAATTCACACATTTGCAAAACAATAATCTTTTCAGCCACTGAGTTATGAAATGAAAGAGGTGTTTGTTTCTAGATATCACTGCAAACTTGTGTCACAGGATACATCTAGGAGAAGAAAGAAGTGGGATGGAGGAAGAAACATACAAACTGAGGTACAGTAGAGTAAGAGGTTGCCTGTAACTATTGATTATAGCTCAGTGTTATGCTGACAATTAGCAAAAGAAATTTACTCATGACAGCTGAATGAGAAGAGACAGTTCAGTCTAATCTAGGAGTGCTAGTACTGAACATGGTATCAGCCACGTTTTTTATTTTGCAAACGTCAATAAACATGGGCACATTCTCATTTCACTAGGGAAACAGAACCACTGGAAGGCAAAACAGATTGCTGCTAAAAACTGTGAAGGCCAGCTGCAACAGCTCAGCTCCCCGTGTCCTATGAAGCACCTACCTACACACAACAGCACTTGTTTATGGAAGACATTTTAAAAGCCATATATAACACAAGAACTTTATTTCAAATTATCAAAAAAAAAAAACCACACACACAAAAACCCTCACAAAAACAAAACCATGGAAGTGACACATGCAAGCAGTATCTGCTTTGTTTCCAGTTTTAATTCAAGTAACTCAATCTGTGCAGAAAAACTTGACTGGCCTTTTTTTTTTTATTGCTGAAAATTAAGTCAGCATGTGTTTCTGCCTCTTCACTGTACTACTTCTAAAGTGACATTTCTCTGCATCCAGCAACATCCTGAAGTGGTCAGGCAGTTGGACTGAGTCTTAATTCAGGACTGAGTCCTAGCAAATCAGAGGATTACTGTAGGTCCCTTGCAACTGAAAATATTCTAACGGCTTTCTACATGGCTAGGAAAATCATCTTGACTGAAGAAATTCACATTTCTTTGTACATGTGATTTGTTACAAAAGGTAACTTCACATGTCCAGATACATTCTTTTTTCAACCATACATTTTTTCATAAAATCTGACAATATTATGCGTACTGGGTGTAAACTAAAAATAATTAAGTTTGTTTTGATAGCCACAGAATACTAAATACTGCAGCTAAGAAGCAACTTCAGTTATCCCATTTTAGGATGTGGATGGCTTTCTTACAAGAGTCTACTTTTATTAAGTGGCATGAACTATTTAGAATGGAACTGTGAAATTACGTTCAAAACTTCTTGTATAAGGCATCATAAATAGAGTGGTTTAATCTAGCCATGTTTGGGAACAGGAGAACCCTCTAATTCAAAGCAGAATGTATGTGTAATTTATTAAATGGAATAATATAAATAATATAAAATGGCTATTAAATAATTTTGTAATCTACATTTCTAAAGGTTACAATTTCCAAAGTGTGGATTGAAGATTTATTTCTTATGCCGTTTAATGAATCCAAAGTCAAACAGCGCTGGGAAACACACAAACCCTTTCTATATAGAGCTCTTACCTCCTCTTCCTCCTCCTCATCTTTCTCCTTTTCCTTCTCCTTCTCTTTTTCTGGAAGAAGTTCTAGTTCTGGTATTAGCTGGCAGATGTTTTGGGGCTCCTCTGGAGGCATTTCTACAGGTGGTATTTCCAGCTGTTGTGCTGGTGGATGCTTTAAGAGTACACAATACAGTTAAACCAACAGCATCACTCTGTAGGTGCTTTTACAACAGAATGCTGATGCTACAAAACCAGTTTCACAAAATCCAAGTCCCTAAATCTTAGCCATGTCAGAATTTTCCAGTATTGAAAAATTAAACCCAACTTGATTTGCTATCCATACATGCATGTATTTTTGATCCTTTAGATTCTACTCAAAGCAGGAAATCATGATACACTACAAGAAAAAAGGCTTGTCAATAACTTCACTTAGTTTACCATCCAAACTGCTAATCTCTTTTCTTGGACCAGCACATGCAACTTTAGAATCCCATGTAACCAGATGCAGCGCTGCATGAACACATTCTTAACTCACAGGAACAAGACATCTTCAAAATACCAAAGTGCTGTTCTTTGCAAAACAATAATGTTGGTACTTTTTAAAGTTTTCAAAACCGCCTGAGTTTGGTGCTGAAGTATCATTCTCAGCAGATATTTGTTATCAAGAGGAAAAATCCACAACAAACACTTCAACAAGATTTACATAGTTTTAATACAATTAATATACAGTATTCTTCCCCTGAATCTATACACTTAAGTGTTTTCCAGGTAAGTTAGTTACCTTGACACCTAAAATTGCTTCTACACCATCTTAAAAAAAGTAGTCTGTGCAGCTATCACAATCCTTTCTTTATCAGTGAAAGCTGTTGATATACATTTGCCAAGCAGAAGACTTTGACAGCTTTGTAAGCAGTTTACTGCTTGAAGCTTTTTTCCTGGAGAAACAGAATCCTCCCTGCATTTTAAGTGTCTCAGTAGAATTTCCACTTACAAAAAGCCCTATAAAGACTACCCAGGGAAAAGATTCTCATACCACTCCAGCACATTTCACACCACCACAGGAAGTCAGTGTCTCAAATTTGTTGTCACTTTGTGCTCAAAGACACTACCCGCTTCTCACTCTCAAAAAATACTACCAAAAATATAAAAAACAATAATAATAAAAAAATTTTTACAAAACCAATAAATCTTACTCACAGGTATCACTGGCTCTGGGTCTACTTGCTGCAGTTTGCGTTTAACACCTGTCTGAGGTGGTGGGGGTGGCATAACAGATTCATCCAGGTTGGTTCTGCTGCCTTCCATCATCGAGTCTTGTAAACGACTTGGTTCTTCTAGAATAGGTTCATCTATAGTCCACAACAAATCCAGTTTTACATACTTTTGTACAGTTTCAAATTACATTACTAAGCCTATTTTGCTATTAATTTACAATTGAGCACTCTTAATGGCCCGCGTAGCTTTTAAAGTGACTTAACTAGAATTGCTACAGATGTGCATGCAACCCAATCCAATACCCACTTAATCCACAGGATAAAAATGAATCTTTAAGTGTCTTTTAGGAATAGAAGCTACTTTACGTCACAGACTGCATATCAAGCTAAACCACCATTACAAAACTCTTTGCTTCATTCATCATCTTTGGTGACTTAGTATAAAGCACAAACAAATGAGAGAAATAATCTCCAAGGGAAAGCCAAGCATCTTGGACAAGACACAAACCAATGACATCTCGTTGCTGCTGTTGCTGCTGCTGCTCCTCTCTGGGTACCTCTGGGTTTTCAAAGTCTTTAAGAAACTCATCAAGGTTGTCAGCTTCTCCACCTTTCCTCCTCTTTCTTAGGTCTTCTGGTACCAGGGGTGTAAGACAACGAGTAAAGAGCTACCGGGAAAAATTTACATTATTCACTGTTGTAGTTCTCAGTGTCCTTAATTTCATTTCAAATCTAGTAATTATGGGCTCCTTTCCTTTCCCATTTTTTAAGCTCAGTAGTAACATTTTTAAAATTCATTTATATCTGTAACAGACAAATATTTTACACATTATCTTAGTTTTTTTAATGAGTTTTTAAAAAGTTTATTATTACTGTATCACTATTCATATGCTGATGTTTTTACTATATACGAGGCACAGTCCTGAACACAGTCCATTTAAAAACGAACCTGCACAAAAACATTACCTTCAGTAGCCTGTTATTCCACAAAGGCTGTGCAGGCAGAGAAAAAAGCTTTTCAACTCCACCTGTTTCTTTCCACATCATCAGTTTCTTAGTAGGAGGTGCCAAGTCCAAAGTAGTAACAATATCAGAGTAGTCACTTAATTGGGCTCGAATAGTCTTGCTATCCAGTTCTTTCACACTGTCCACAATCAGCTTTCTCTTCCTCTTTGCTTTGGTTTCCTTGACTGTTGAGATTTATAGCAAGTAATGAAGGTTAGCTCAAACAGCACACTGTAGAAGAATTCTGCAGGTCTTACAGACCTTATTTGCCCATGTATAAAGCTGTCTCAAGAATCTAAGGCAATGTTAGCTTTGGGAAAAGGAATGAAAAGCTATAAGCATTATGAAAAGTCAAACACTATGAATGAGGTCTGATAACCTACAAATTCTTCCATGTATACTCATAGTTCTACTGCATCTTCCTAAGCCTCAATGTCCTCAGCTACACATGCCTCCCTCCCTCATGGCTTGCTTGTCAGGACGGTGTTCTTCAGAAGCAAACTCCTGAGACGTAAAGTGCCTCTGAACAAAGAGTCAAAATACCACACCAAGTTTTTCCCCTAAGCCTTATCATCTGAGCTTTGGTAGTGTTAACATGGGTGGTTATCTTACCTGTCCTTCTCATCTTGCTCTAGAGTGACTTTACATTAAACTACTTATGGCCTGGCCCTCTGCAGCAGACCCTGAAGCTCTAGCAAATGCTGTCTTTGGTGGTCCCAGCTGATCAGCTCAGACCTCTGTTGCTGGCTTGCCACCAGGGGGCAGCGCTAGGGGGTTTTAATTGGCCAAGCAGTAAGTCAGGGCCTGGAGTTCAGTCTGAAAACACAGGACAAACGACTTCTTTTCCTTTTTCTTTTCCCACCCCTCCCGCCTAATAAAGCAGGTATCTCTTTATAATGAGCTAATACAATACCACTTAAAATAAGAAAGTGCCTTGCATTAAAGACAAGGAATTTCACTATTTAGTGGAACTTCAAATACAAAGATGCGTTTCCAGAATTCAGTAAATCATTAAAGCTGTGAATCAATATCATGCTGCTACACAGTGACTGCAGAGACTACCAACTAGTATCCTCCAAGACCATCAGTATAACCTACATACCTGGGAAATACTGGAAGGCTACCATTAGAATAAAAGGAATTCAGACATTGGAGCCTGGTTTCTCTTCCAACTGAGAAGTAGTCAGCAGCAGTGCTAGACATTCATTTCCACTCCACTGAGCTAAGGCAGTCTCTGATGACCCAAGTGAAATATTCCCAAATAGCTTACTCACCAGTTATGTCAATAGGTTCCAGAGCAAAAGCTTCCTCTTCATTGGGAACAAGTGTTGTCTGATCAGTCATAGTTGGTAATGGTTCAACTGGATCTACTGAGTCCGGGCTGTCTGGTCCACCCACTGCCAATTAGAACAAGTACCTTCCACTGTGTCAGAATATTAAGAAACTGCGCTACCCTTCCCCATCACCTCCTCCACACCTTAAAGTGGTTACCACATTTTATGTTTTTGAGCTCGACACTCTTTTAAGGAATTAGAATCCAAATTGAGTTAGGTGAAAACAAGTAATTCTAGATCTAGCCCTAGATCATACTCACTTGATACATTATCGTCATCATCCATATCATCGTGGGGAGGCTGCTCTGGCATCATTACTCCACTTTCTGAGAGTGCAGGTGGGTCATCAAAAATACCACCATCATTATTACTGAGAAGTTTGTCATCTGAAACAACCACAGGAAAGGATCAGTTTTGCATACACAAATTCATGAAGCAAGTACAGACCAATTTATAAATAAGTGCTGACAAAATTATGACAACACAGAGAAAGTGCAAAGGTTAGAGAAACATATACTTTCAATGCTGACAAAAGCAATTAGGAGTGCTTTTTAAGGTGCATTTCAGCTCAAATTCTGAGCTTCAGATAACTGTTACTACAATACCCTTGCCACATATTTGCATCTTACTAGGTTTCTTAGTACTTCAGAGATGCACTCAATACAATTCTCAACATATTAATTAAACTCTTGGAAGAAGTCAAAGAGCAAGAGTAGCTGCATATTGATTTTTCTCTGAAGAACATTACATATAGAATGGAAAAACTCTGGATGATTTAATTTTACTTCATTTGAAATCTGCCAACGCTTAACATGTTATGCATCATCTGTGGTGCTGTAGCACTGACAAACTGTAATTCCATTGCTAATGGCATAACTTAGAGAGGGGCACAGCAACACAGAAAGCAACCATCCTTCTATCCCTTCAAGAACTAATTACTGAGGCAGAAGGTAGGACAGAAATAAAAACAAATTTCTCAAACATACCCAAGATTCCACCATCATTTCCTTCTCCAAAATTATCATCTTTGTATTGGTCTTCATATTCCAGGTGATTAGATTTCTCATTGAGGTGACTGGTGCTCTGTTCTGGTTCCAGGAGGAGATTGGAAGCACTGGTGCTCACAAGCATGTCATCCTCAAATGCACTCCCTTCTCTCATCATCTCACGATCATCCATCCCAAAGTCACCTGCAAGAATGTGATTTCACTGCTATAAATGCTAAAGAACCAAAAGACGAGACCTAGCTAAACAATCAGCAAAGGCCCAAATGACCAAACTTGTTATCTTAATTGCAGAGTTAATGACATGATGTAAGGAATTATGCCTAGCAATACCATAGCAAAAACATTATTCAAACAATTATGGAAAAAAAATATCTCTTCAAAGCATTTTATTACACTAATCTGAGTTGATTTTAGCAAGATTCTACTATATTTTAGCTGCACTGAAACCAAAGAATTCCAAGAAATTCAGAAAGATACCTTATGCCTCAAGCTTGGGTTTCATGTGCAGAGAGCAAACCAATACCAAATCAGCACCACCATCAATGCCTAGATTATTACACTTTCAAAATGACCCCTAAATTATGGATTACAATATTGTACACTGGAAAATAGATATTAAAATACAATCATCTTAAGGATTTGATTCAGATCTTAGAACATTATCCCGGAAAAGATACTGAAAGAAGTGAGCTAGTCACCAATGACTGCTTTGCCTTTAGAAATCCGTCTGACTGCAAACATGCCTGTGATTAAAGTAAAGGCTGATTTCATATTCACACCACGTTTTGAAAATGATAATTGACATAATACTTCACTAATTAACCTGAGTAAATATTCTTCAGCTTTATACAGGCAGCTAGAAGCTTGCTGACTATTAGATGACAAAGTTTTTTGGAAAATCTGAGGTACAAACTCAAAATTAAATGTACAGAAAGAGAGCATGTTTGGTCTAATTTGTTTCATACTTAGTAGGAATTCTATAGTAATTGCAAAACCATAACTTTATAGTTACCCAAACTAGCTTAGTAACACATAATAATATACAAGATTTTTACCGAAGTCATTATCCTGGAGGATACTGATGTTGCCTACTTCTTCTCTCATTGTAATTTCTTCCACTCTACTCTGGTTCAAACTGAACTGCTGGGCCACATCAATATCACTTAAACAAACAGAAGGCAATTATTAAAAAACTCTATTTAAAACAATTAGCAAACAGATAAAGCCTGCTTAGATAAATGTGAAATTGCTTGCTAAAAAGTACACTATACACTGAAGTAAATTAATGAAAAAGGCGATGATGAATACAGAATAAAAAACACTATGTAAACCAGCAAGACCATTCATTGTTAAAACCTATCATCCAAATTGTGTCAGCTTCTGGAAAATTTATCAGCAGCCTCTTACCCTTTAAAAGTCACTAATTTTAAAGGCCAAACTAAGCAAGAAAAGACTTCCCCCCCTTCAACTTCAAAAGCTTTTAATATAAAGAAGTTTATCTAGTAACAGTACCACATTAGCACGCTTTGTGTTGTGCTGTGGTATGCTTCTTAAAACACAGAAGTTTTATGCAGTTTCAAATTAGTATAAACTCTAACTTGAATATAAACCAAATGGAACATTTAGTAAAGCAAACTGCATCCCAGAAATTCTACTATGAATAATCCAAAAGGGTAACATCAATTTTTTAAAGATCAAGACCTATTCAAGTGGTATACTTGCTATTATGTTTAGAAGTAACCCGTTAGCATCAAAAAGTTTTAAGAATTGAAAATGCCACCACAGAAGGTGAATGACATTTCTATAAAACAAATCTTGTCTAACCTGACAATGTACGTGATGTAGAGTGCCCCGCATTAAAACAAAAAGAAAATGATAATGCAAATCTGAGTTTTTCAAAAGCTTCTGTAAGGACAGTTTTAACTTCCGTTAAAATTACATGCTACTATGAACTTAAAATCAACAGAAATATGATTGCACATTTGTCGGTATATTAAAAGACTTAAGAATACAAGTTATCTATAGACCTTTTTTAATTCAGCAATAAGTTTTCTGTTTAAAACCAGGTTCTTCTCAACTAAAACCAAACATCATTTGCATGGAAATAATAGCAAAACAAAAAAAACCCAAACAAACAACCCAAGCTTACTCTAGATCAGGAAGTGGTTGGTCAAAATCATGAAATTCCTCGGGTAAGGTAATAGCATTGTAAGCAGCCTCTCTGTTTTCCTCAGGCAAATCAACAACTCCTGCAGAGAAGAACACTCAAACGTGAGTTCCCATGCTTTACCAGGACAGCATTTTTCCCTGCACCTTCCACACTCTTCTCTCTGTGGACCTTCTTGCCTTGTTGAACTGAACCGATGCTAGACACTTATGAAGAAACCTTACATAATATTAGCATTGAAATTCAGTCTAAATTCAAATTAAATACCCTCAAGCCCTTGTACTGTTTTGAATAACCCTGGAAGCCTCAAATCACTGCCTAATGCCTATGTAGTGCAATGCAGAGCCGTGCAGCTAACACAGGAATTGTACGTCATTGCAACGCTATGCAGGCACCAGGTTCAAAATCATTTTATCTCAATGCTCCAGATGAGGTAATTAGTCTTGTATTTTGGTTTGGGTAAAGCAGCAGCAACGCAGCAGCAACACAGCAGCCTCATCTGGGTAAAGCTGTGGCAGCACAGCATGACTAGTTTGCTACTGGTCATTCAGTCAGTTCAGCTAGCTCTCAAAGTCCTAGCGCAGTACTGACTACACTTGGGCCATACAAACTCTGTCTCCTGGCTTTAGAAGAGCTAGATTACCTAAACCATATACATACCTTTTCTTATCCTCCTGAGATTCTGTATCTGCTATTCAGTGGCCATTCTCAGAACTTGACTATTAGATTAGGCATCACACAGAAACAGTGCCAGTAGTTGGTGCCTCTTATTCAAAGGCTTAGAGGTCAGGACACATCAAAGTGCAAGGGAAATGCAGGTTCAATTCCTTCTGTAACTTGCAGAAGATATTTTCTACCTTCTGATCCGCACAACACAGGCAATTCTGAGGTACAGGTACTTCAGAAACTCTGCTCACTGTGTTTTATTCCCCAATGGATACACAAAGAACCACTGTTCAGAGAAACCAGGGACAAGCATGAGTCTAGAGTTTACTTGTCTTGGTACTTGGCTAGGAATGAAGAAACCTAGTCCATCCTTTCAGGGCTATCCAATATTTTTACCTGTTGGCTGCTTAAAGTAAAACATGTAAATGATTCTCAGAGCAGACAGGATCAATGCCCTAGCCACAAAGCTGATAATCTGAGAACAACGACAAGTGTCTCAACTTCTTTCAGGTCAGCATGCCACTTTTTATGAAACTTATTTTAGAGATGCTTCATCTTCCACATGTGCTCTGGGAGAAGTGGGAAAAGTGGAAAAACAGTCTGCCTTGCAAAATTAGACAAATTCATGTGTTCTCATCACTCAGGGAAGTTAAATGCATCAGTGAACAAAAAACTGGCAACAGTCAACAAATTGCCATTTAAACCTGCAAAGTTCAATGCCTGAATCACAACATGAATGAATATAAGAAAATGAAGATAAAGGCATTCTATACCTTAATTTTTTCAAAAGCCACACTGGCTTTCAAGAGTTGTCTTTTAAAAAGTAAGTCTTCCCTTAAGTTCAGCCTTTAAAGCTACCACATTCAAAAATTTAAAAAGGTAGAATATGATTCAGCAGCTGCAAGTGTCCAGCAGCATCACTGCCACGGCTACACTCCAGCTGCAAAAAACGGTTTTTTGGGTCAGAATTGAAAACTTTTGAACATGTGTAATCCAAGCAATTCACTGCTGGATAAAAAGTCATTTCATGTATTCATATGGTTCCCTATCTTCATGAAAAATCTTACAGGAAGCACAGAAGTTGTGTCGCAAATAAAAAGGGAAAATATCTCCTTTGTGTACATTACAGTTCATATTTTCTCCAGAAACTAAAATATGAAAGTGGTAAAAAAACCAGCTTACGTCTGTTTCATTTGTAACTCATGGCAAGGCAATTTTTACCCTTGCTGGAACCAACTCCTTTCTGTGCCTCTACTCAGTACATACAACTGGCCCTTTTCAGACTTTTAACAGAAGGTAAACACTATGCAGCATATTTCCATTTAACATCATATACCAACAACAGCCAAAATCATACTTCAGATTTTACTGAATCAGTACCAATAGAAGTTTGTTTAGAATTCAATGAAAACAATTTTTCAGCACACAAACCAGTAGCACAGCCAGACTGAAGCTGCACTGGAGAAAATAACTTTTCTTATAATCCTATATAACTATGTAATTCTCCTACATAAATACGAAGGTAAAATTGTATACCTTCTTCCTAAGTATCATTATATAACAATGTACCTTTTCAGAGAGTGCTTAAATAAAGACAGATACCTGGGCGAAAAGCCATCTTAATCTTAATGAAAGCCTCATTGCAGTCTGCAAGAAGATATTTCGCCTTCCTGTGGTAGATTCTAACAACACCTAGTAAGAGATGTCCTGAGGTTCGAAGTGCCATCTTCACCTAAAAACGTATTGCACAATCAGTGATTTAGAGACAGCCTTACTTTTTTTCCTTTCATGAGATTTCAGTCAGCTTTCCATGAGTTTTTCAGTAACATTATATATGGAAAACAAGTACAAAGATCAGCAGAAAACTGAAGAAAGAATACAAATTTTACGATTCAAGATGATACCCTACGTATTATTTATAGATGACCTGGCAAATATCAGCAAACTAACAGCAGCTTACTCCAAGAATTCCCAAACACTGCTGTCTAGTATAAAACAAAAGATGACAAAACCCATTTTACCACATCTTTTTTTGACATCTTTCTTACTTTAATTTTGAAGAAAGTGAAAAATACAAAAATTTAGACAGATGTGTATTATAATTTGGTTAAGTAAAATTGTTTAAAAACTGTTACTTTTTACCTCTCCATCTTCTGTCCTGCAGTTAAGGAGAAAATTAGAAACAGTGAAAGATGTGGGGTGACCATAATAAACAAACACTGCATAATAAACAAACACTGCCACATTAAAACAAGTTAATTTCCTTTTTAACCTCACTGTTTTACTATTTAATCAAGCATATGCTGTGGGAACAGAAAACTGGTTAAAAAAACAACTCCAGGGAAGGACTCTTCTTAAGTACTTTAGTCTGAAGGAGCATGAGACTTGTGTTGAAGAGTACACAGCATAACTGTCTCCCAGAAAGATTAAGCCATACAGGGTTTACACTAAAACTCTAAGAATTCACAATGTTTATTGCATACAATGTCTCTCATATTCCAGCTGATGAAAGCATTACACAAAGTCAGATGTATGAAACAGTGCCTATCAACTTCTTTTTCTTAAAGAATGCTGCAACTCACTAGTGAGTCCATTAACATTCTCATCTTCCTAAATCTTTCCAGAGCTGACACTGAAGCAAATCACTGCTCTGCAACAGCAAGTGTCTCTGTGATTGTATTGCTTTTTTGCTTATACTTAGCAGTTCTTCCAAAAATCCAGAGTAGGATTATAGAAACATCGTTACATTTGTATCAACTAAAAGAAAAGATAAAAATATATTTTCTTTCTTTTTCAAATAGCTGCTTTTCTTATAAGACATTCAGACATCTGTTAAGTGACAAAAGTCTACTCATTTTCAAATGAAGAATTTAATTTTCCTGTGAAGTAGAGGGAGATTTAAACTCAAGCTTCTCAAAATTTCCTGTTTTCACAATAGTCATCCAGAAGTGTTATGTTCTTTCAGTCTGGTTGCTATCTATTTGTTTCCCAAGAAACCAAACTCAAAATTTCAAGACTTTTACACTACAGCGTGGTATTATACAGAAAACTATCCTCATGCAACTAGTAACTTTACAACTACTGTGATACTCATGATCTTTTTGCTGTAGCCAAGCAGAAACATGCCTGAACTTAGGTCACAAGCATTAAAAAAAAGGATATCAAGCATTATTTCTTACAGCTCACTGGAGCAGCAGCACTGAAAGAGTGTCATCATAAAGCCTTTAAAAGCTACTTCTTCAAAAGCCTAGGCTTTCCTCTCTTCCAAACATTTGCTTCTAAATACTGCACAGCACATCAAGATACAAATCCTCCATTTACGCAAAGCAAACCAGTTTATAACTAAGTAGCATTATACTTTAGCATTAGAAAGTCAACATGAAAATACTCTTCAGAATCAGAGTGTCAACAGAGTATTCCGCATCTGAAAAGACCTTTCCACCTTTTAAAACAGCAGTGTTAATAATTTTCTTTTCAATTTCAGTGGCCCAAACAGTAACTACCACCTGTACACACAATGTCTTTTCATTACGAGGTTAACATTACGTCAGTGTAAAATAGCTACCTTTGGTGAGATGATACTCTCCACGCTGCTCTCCAGATTACATTCAAAAACATGGGCTTTGGTTAGCTTCTTATCCCAGTGGGCCGCCAGCCAGATTTTGGCCAGCGGCCCACGCTTGCTCAGGACAAAGTGAGCATAGAACATGGTCCCAGATGTCTAAAACAAAGTGCAAGCCTGTAAAGAGAAAGGAATATTCTTTAAATTATATTTATGAGGCACATCCTTGTAAAAACATCCCTTATATGCAGTAAGCAAAGCACACATTTGCTTTTCAATCATTAAAGTCAGATTATTTATATAAAATAGTTAAGAAGCCAAGACTTGCAAGTTGTGTCCGTGTAACAGCATGTATATTTATTGCAGAGGAAATATAAAGCAAGAAAAACAGCAACCAGTGACCATTTACATAACTTAAAATTGTTTACCATTCTGCAAGAAAAAAATCTTGACTACATTAAAGTTTACAGTAACGATACCATACTCATATAATGCAAACAAACATGTCTCAGTTTTCAGGCCACAGCAGTTCTTTACCACTTCCACTTCTTTCTATTCTTAACTCAGTAGCTACTACTATACTATACCAGTATATGTATTCTACACTGTTTCAGTAAACCATTCAGCATTATAAAATACACAGTCCTAAAATTTTTGGACTTGCACCGTATTTTGATAAACAGAAAGTACAATTTTGTCTTCATTTCTCAACAGACTGCTCTCCATTTCATAATCCACTTAGTAATGCTTCATATTTTTTATTCAAGTGTTGATAAAAATGGTAAGAAAGTTGACTACATTATTCATAACTTCCTGAAAAATTCATTTTCTTCTTTCTCCTTCAGCAGAAAATCAGGCTTCTTTTTATCTACTTATCTATTAACTACCATCTTACAGCTGATAGGATCCAAACATATCAAACCATAAGGAAGCAGAAAAGCATAATGTCTTATGATCTAAACACATCCATTTCATGCATGATGTAAGCATATGATTCTGTTTAACTACATGTTGAGAAAACAAAAAGTTTGCTTTAAAGAGGTGGAAGATTTTCCACACAGAGCTTTTTTCTCCAGAAATATTCGTAACTAGGAAAAAATAAAGAGAACAGGAGAGATGCAACAAGTGCATTTCCATTTTTATCTCCTCCATGCCTACAGAAAAACTGCCAGAGGACAGCAACCCAACAGTAAAAGCAGGGCAGTTTAATATGGTAGAGCCAGTGAGAGGAGCATCACTTTCTAGCCATAAAAAAACCAAACCAAAACACAACCCAGTGTTTGTTTCTCAAATGCATGCCAACACAACTTATAAGCAAACAGGGAACACAGAGAAAACCAAAGCACTGGTAAATATGACAGCCAGAGAGAGATTCTCAGTAGCCAATTCCTAAACCATACCAGTTTACTTGTAGGCAAAAGAAACAAGTTTCAAAGTAACAAGGATAGAGCTGTTGATATTTATAGGGTAAGAGAAGTACTGGCATTACCGGTTCAGTGCAAGCAAAGCCAACCTCCAGGTATCTGGATAACAAATGAAAAATTGCAGATCTAGGGGCAGATGTCTCAAAGTAAGGGCCAATAATAGGACCAATTTATTTTGGGGGTGGGGTTGTGTGTTTTAATAAATGGGATCTGAAGGAATATAAAGAATAGGCAAAATCGTCTTGGTAGTGGTACCCTTCTCACAGGTTCTCTCGTTCAACATGCAAGATGATGAAAGCTTTGAATTTCAGCTGCATTAAACAGAGAACAGAATTGTTTGGACAACAGAAGAGATTATCAAGCTTATCTGTCTTAATGACAGACTGGCCACTGATTCTGTTCATACCCAAGAATGGACACAGTGTTGAGGATTTAAAGGAAATAAAGGCCATGTTCAGCTCCAGCTCAAGTTAACACAGTAGATTGAAAGGATTAAAACCACTCTTAGGAGTGAAGTGGATAGCTTTGAGTCATAACAAAGCTGCAGATTAACAAAAAGTTAAAATGCCACTTTTATTTGCTGAGATTGTGTGGAGGCCAAGGACAGCACTACACGAAGACAGACACAAGCAAGATTTTCTAGGAAGCATAAAACAATTCTGAAAGTCTCTTTGAGCCATTTAAGTTAGTTAAAGTATTCTACTTCCACCCTCCAGTGTTTTTAGAAAGACATCACATTGTTTTAAAGGCCAGGAGACAATTCAATGCCCTGTGCATTTTCAAAGGCCTCACATTTCTGTATATGCAGAGACATAACTTTTCAGCACAGCATTCTGATATCTAGAACTGCCACCACAACCACACACTGATCTGGTAACGGCAGGCCTGTAATTTACCCCTACATATGATGAACAGGGGAAAACACAAACGTACCATTAATAAAACCACTTGTAATACTCTGCTAAAAACTTACAAAAACCAGTTGCAAAAGAATGTACTTTGATTCGTGGACTTTGGCACCAACTATTCACCAATGTTTTACACTCATTAAAATATGTAGCATGAGCTTCACAAAACTTCAAGCACACAGTTAACTGTAACCTTGAAAAATTTTACTGAAAATTTCCTGTTACAAGTGAAAAATATTATTTGGAAAACTCAGACAGAAACAACTTCCCCCTTTAAATCCCAAGTAGCAAGGGTAATGCAAGTGTAATACAAACAACTGCCTAAGAGGAAGCAAGGTTCCCCCCAAACCAGAGATTTTGGGACCACACTAAGGCTTATGATTTCACAACTTCCACACACCCCACCACCACATTTTTAAAAACAGAAACATTGTTAACTTCCATCTTTTAAAAAACTGACAATCCAAGTCAAATTATTCCCCTTAAGAGATCTTAACATCTGTGAATTGGTTTCCAAACATATGCTTCATTGGCAACTAAATTGAAGAATAGAGGTTGAAACCATTGCACCAAGGGAAGGCACGGAAACACTAAGTGGTCACCTGTTTGTGACGTTTCCTAAGTCTGACAACCACTCAGTACATCAGTTATGCATCAAACACAAAACTTGCTAGTAAAACCAATGAGATTATACTACATGTGCAAGGTACTTAAACTTCTGGAGAAAACAGAACCAAAAATAACTAGCTTCTGACAGAGGTGACCTGTTTCTCTTCATTACGGAAGCCTTGCCACAGCAAAATACACGAAGAGAGACAATGCCAGTTAGACTACAGATAGTTTTAAAGTGTGTTTTCATCTGCACTCTTCTATCTACCACTTCCAAATTCCAGCAGATACTCTGCACTGTATCATTTTACACACCTGGGCTACAGCAACTGTACAAATCCCACCTTTACAGTTGTGAGCTGCAGCAGTTCCAACTACTGGTGTTTCATTATCGCCATTGCTTAAAGCAGGCCCCAGTGGTTGCTCACACTTTATCCAGAATTTTCTTCTTCCTTTTCAAGTAACCCCTTTCCTTATTTCAGACTTTTTGACTGATCTTTAATTCATAGGGCAGTATGCTGATGCAGTGGCATAAAAAGAGAAGAAATGTATTTTCTGCCATAATTCAAAAATGGGATGTATGTTAAAGGAACTAAGAGTTTCTTGAAGTGGCAGAGTGCTCATGCAGACACATAAAACATATGCTGTTGGCTGCAAAAGCAACTCATAAGAATCCTCGAGAGAAAAGGGGTAGCTGATAGCTCTTAAAAAGCTTGCAAGGTAAAATGTGTTAATTTTTTAAATTGATTGGATATGAACCACAACCCTAAAACTTGTTCTAAGAACTTACTAATTTTTCTGTCTTGTGTACACTGCTCCAAGGCAAAAATAATATATACTCACCCAAGACCAGGTGGGACCAAATCCTGCTTTAAAAATTGCCAAATTCTGCTTTAAAAAACATAACAAAACCTTAAAC
Organism: Ceryle rudis; assembly: GCA_033439905.1. Lineage (NCBI taxonomy): Eukaryota > Metazoa > Chordata > Aves > Coraciiformes > Cerylidae > Ceryle > Ceryle rudis. The sequence goes on along the minus strand of JAAGNO010020539.1, from coordinate 3,195 downwards.
TTGTTTTTAACTTCAGATTTGCCTCAATTTATCGTAATTGTCCTCAGGTTCCTCTGTCTAACCTGGTCCTCAACAATTGCATAACCTTATCTTTAATATTTTTCTTTCTATAGAAGTGTAAAAAAAGGCTATAATTTTATACACAAAGTAACTAAATGCGTGCAATGAAACTAATACAACACAGATAGTACACAGGGCCTGATCCAGAAACTGCCCGTTTCTTTCTCTCAGATGTGTATCTGGTAACTGATCCTCCTGAAGGAGCAACAAGAAAATTAGGTAGATGCTACCTATTAACTTCAACTTAAGCATCAATTCACAAAAATTGTCTTAAAATCCTTCTGCATATTAGAATGGCTAACTATCTAAACTCTGAAATGCACTCTCCTGCACCCTGAGTCTCATCCTTCAAGACATTCAGAAAGCTTACTGAACTAAGAGTGACAATAACATTGCAGATAACAGATACAATATTCGCTATATTTAACTTGACTGTGGTTCACTCTAGCCCATTAACTCCACTTGCCAGTTGCTCCACTAGATCAGGTTATGAACACACCAGTTCAGAGACTAATTTCAGCCTTCAATTTGTTTTATTGTTACATTTTTGTGCCTGTTGTAAGGCTACTCCAGAACCACATTCATTTACTGATCAGCAGACAGCTTCCATACTATGATTTAAAAAACAGGCAGTCATTTTAATTCATTTGTTCTTACGCTATCCTTCAATCTCTCTTCTCTTTCCTTCCTATGCTGTCCCTGTTTCTGCTTTGCTAAGCCAAACCAGCTCTGGGTGATCTCAGGAAGAGTGAGCTCACCCTGTGCTCCTGCAGCAGTCCGTGCTGGTCCTGATGGACTTCAGAAGTCCAGAAGGATTACTCTGACCTGCAATCGTATTTTGAGTTCTTAAATTTTAACTCCAAATCCTTCACTATGCAGTCCTTCTTACACACCTATAACTTGCTGGTGTGGACATTTACTAATGTTGCCTCACTAGCTGGTTTCACTACCACACTGAACATCTGGTGCCACTAAAAAAATAAAAACCACCCGAAACAATCATCATTACAGGACCAATCTTCACAAACTCCACTAATAACTCCTTACAGCTCAGTGTCTCTTTTCAGCACTACCTTACTTCATCTCCTTCCTTCAACCACCTTTGTAATTCTTTGGTTAATCTCAATTTTTCTGAATTTTAACATATTTCTTTGTAGCACCTGCAGCTTTACCAAAGATCAGTGTCATGTCACCACAATTTCTTATGTCCACAAAATCAATTATTGAAAAGATGAAACTGAACTAGTCTAACTTGACATACCTTTGATACATGCATACAGCATTTTCCATTTGTTTCCAAGTCTTGTTTTTTTCTGATCAACATTTTTTCTGAGATCCTATGGCTGAAGTTGCACTATCAGGTCTATAATTGCTCAAGATACACCACTCCTGTACAGGAACTGTACTCACTGTGCTCCAGTTCCAATATACTATGCACCTACATAATCAAATTGCTAGAACCTGTGTCCCACTAAAGGTACTAATTCAAAAGGCAGATCATTCAGAACTATTGTACAGAGTTTGAGATTACTGAACCCTATGAAGACTGTTCCCTCCCAGCTGCATTTTCAACCTCAGCAGGTACCCTGCCCTTCAGTCTAGATTCGGTATGTTCACTCATCCAGTGGAAAACAATCTGGTTTAGGCCCTGTCTCCATTATCCCAACCTGTTTTGCACAACTCCAGTTCCATGTCAAACTAATACGCTTGCAGAAACCATGTATTAACACATTCATTAAAAACTAATAGAGTAAGAGAACAGAATCCCTTACATTACTTCCATCTTTTGCAGCATTTATTCCTCTATACTGTTCACTCAAAGAGCCCAATAAAAAGCTTTTTACAGAAGTCTCACTTTTTGCTCCTTTTATTTCCCCCCACCAGACTTACTTCCCCTCTAGTTAAAACTTTACATCAGTGGGCTTTGTGTTTCCAAGTTTCCCAGAATGTCAAATACTTATAAATGAACCTTCACAAAATAAAATGCAGGCCTGGCCGTACTAATGTTTTAAAGTTTCCCCATTTTTGATGTAATGAGTCTTACCAAGGAAAAGATTAATGAAAGCATATGCTTACTGCACTCCTTCACAGTGTGGGCCTAAATGGTAAATTCTCCAAATTTACAGTATTTTCATTCATGTGTCTGAATGTCACTGAAATAGTGCCATGCCAGTAATTTACAGTGACCCCAAACTTCCTTTGTTACTGATAAAAACAGAACACCTTGTTTTACATTTAACAGAGCCTTTCCTTCAGGATAAGAGAAAAATCTTAAGAACTAGAGCTAGATTTATATGAGAGTGTCCACAGGAATGAGATATTAATTTTTCAAGAGGTAGACATTTTTAAAGGGGCCTTTTATTTGCAGATCAACAGTCACAGTGCCCAGAAGGTAATTCACGTTACTTGTGAGGACTGAGAGAACATTCAATAGTCTGCTTCATCTACGTGAGAAATTAAACTACATTAGAAAATAAAAGACAGGAGGATGAAACTTTGCTCTTCTACCCCTCCCCACAGCGCAGCAGCCCCGCAGCAACGCCGTCCCTTTTGCCACCCCACAGCTTAGTTTCTGTTACATTCTTCCGGTCACCGAAGCCAAACACACCTCCCCTCTGGGCTCCCCGTGAACCGGGTCTCCCGTGGAAACGGAGAGGTCACTGCGCTTCCGCGCCTGTGACCGCCCTCGGCTAAAGACCGTCCCCACCCCAGAGTGCACTCCCCTCGGCCGCACGCTGCGCTCCGCCTGGGCGCTCTGCCCGTGCAGTCGTCAGGCCGCGCACGGTGCCCCCCTGTGCCCGACCTCGGCCCAAGTCACTCCAACCACCCGGCCCCACGCACCGAGACCCCAGGCCCGGCCCCAGTGTCCTGCTCCTCCTGGGGAGCCCCAGACAGCATATCGCGTTACCAAGCGGGTCCCCCTCACCCGCTGCTACTCGCCCTCCTGCACCAGGAGAGCTCGGCCTTAAGAGCCAGCGCGGCCGTGCCCAGCCGCAGGGGGCCGGCAGCCGAGCCCGAGTAGGCCGGCAGCTCCCTGGAGCCAGGCTGAGGCCAGCCCCCACCATGCCCCTTAGGACGGCGGCGGCAAGCCGGGGCGACCGGCGGCAGCGAGCGCGGCTGAGACAGCTCCTTACC